>CANDYM010000656.1:0-74766 GCA_947397865.1 Polietes domitor
GGTTATATGTATTAATATTGTTATTATATTACTTTCCAATAATGTTTTACATTAAAACCCCATTAACTTGAATAAAAAGAGTGAAATTTAAATAAAAATCATACAACAGTATACAATATAGAATTTTTGTATTTTTTTACAAAAAGTATTATTTGCTTATTTGAAAATATAATTTTATCAAATTTAAATTGTGAAAAGTGCTATTTGCTATATCTGCGCAAATAATAGGAATTACAAAAAAACATATATAGAACTTCGGTGTCATTTTTAAATAATATTGTAGAAGAAAGATTTGTTCTTACTCTTTACATTAACTAAATAAACAGTTTTTTGCCCTCCTGAAAAATTGTGATTATGCAAATAGCACGTTTTGAAAAATCATCCTCGATATACTTTATAGGGTCTCAGGTCGATATTTCAAGGTGTTACAAAATGAAGTATGATTGCTACCAACTACAGGCGTTTTTAATCGCTGTACAGTTAGAGGGTTAAATTGAAGAGTTAGGGGTTGCTTTAAAACGCCGATGGACGTATCTTTTTGTTGTCCACTCTAGAAAAAGTATTGATTATATTGTAAAGAGTTGTGTATTTCAACCAAATTTTATAGCATTTATGCGATTCCTTAATTAATCTCTCTGTTGGTAGGGGCTGTGCCACTGTGCACCATTGGTGCCCCCAAAAAATGTTTGTGATGCTGCTTTTGCCGTTTTCCCGTCATTGTTATTGTTGTCGGTGTCGTTGTCGTTGTCGTCGTCGTTTTTATGTAACAAGAGCAGAAATGTCAGCATAACAACTTAATCCATAAAAAGAGAAGCGAAGATGAAGGGAGCTACAGCAGCGATATTACGACCAGAAACGAAACGAATTTCCCAAATAGCTTCTGATGACAAACGCTGAAATGCTGAACTACAAACAAAACTGAATTGAATCGATGCAAACACGGCGGCATAACGGCAAAAGCGCGGAACGGGGAACGAGCCACAGCAAATCGCAAAACGCAGCGTATGTATGACCCGCTTATATTTTCGCGCTTTTCGCCGTACCCCAGTCCCCGACTGAAGTGACAAGACAACATTGTATTAATTTTTTTTTTGCTCGTTGACAGCAGGATTATGATTGAGCAGGGTAGTGGGATCTGGGGAGAAATTGGGGGTTTGTCGTTTCTTTTTTTATTACTCTGGGATCTCTTTACATTAAAACAATGCAATCATTCAAACTAGAGATGTGCTTGCGAGCACACACACACACAGGCGCACACATAAATCCCGACGGCACATGCTGACGTGAAAAAAGACAAACGTTTGCAAGTGATTGCTTTAGCGAGATTCAACGAAATGCTTTATGACTTTATGACAAATTGAATATTTAATGTTCATATCGACACAACGAACAAAAACGAAGCGCGATAAAAAGCAGACGCGAAATTGACAAAGACTGTCAAAAGATAGCTACCCTCATCATGGAGCAGACTCCAAACCACCACAAAAAAAAAAGAAAATATCGTTCACCTTTTTCACATCACACGCGCCAATAAATACGCCGGGAAACGCGTTATTACTTTTGGGGCGGAACGAATCCTATATACACACTCCATAGATTATGTTCCCAACAAAGGTAGGCGGAACTAAGTTTCTCACTCAAGTGGTTAATGATGATAAATAATATTATATTTCGAATATTTATGACGAGGAGCAGTAGGAGAGGATAGGGATTTAGGGATTTCTGTTTATCTGTCATCATTTCAGCTATGCTTGTTTGGCATTTTCCGGGAAGTCGTGTTATTCCCCTTAATAAATTCGAAGAAAAACAAGAACATCTAAGGAAAGAGTAAAGTGGGTTGAGACCGACTATACGCTACCCTACTCCAGTACGCCTTATCATATACGTGATTGTGATGAATAAGCCGAGGCGAGCGAGTTTATGGACTTATATTGTCCAGTATATTGTGGCAAATTTGAAGAAAATCGGCTGCAAAGCGAAATATTAGGAAGAGGTTTTTCCACATTTCAAAATAATCAAACGGACCTAGGAAAATTGAAAAGACAGTAAAAAAACACGAATAAAAAAGTTCCATTCCAGTTTTGTAAGCTTGTTTATATTAATGTGAAATAGCCGAAATGCTAGAATTTTTAATGTGTTCGATATTTAAATATATTCAACTTCGAAATTTTTACAAAATTTTCTACTTTCGAAAAAAGATACATCGATCATTCCATGTCAAACCGAACACTTTTTTACATCAACATTTCCGATTTCGTTGAAACTTTGTGCGATAACTAAACTTTATAAAATATTTGATTGATATTTGATTTGTAGAAGACGAAAAAAAAAACCGAATTTTTTTCAAAATATATGACCAATTGAAAATTGCGAAAATCAAGAAAAACGTGCCGAGGTATGAACATTGAAAATGGTGTAGTGAGAAAACGCGTGGGCACAATTCAAGGAATGATGGCTTATTTTAAAGGTAATTACAAGCACTTTTCGCCGGCGCTCTTGGCTATTGACTGCTACTGACAACAATTTTCTGTATTTCTGACGTTTCTTCTTCTTTTGTATTTTTCACTATGAAAACACCAACCTAAAAATTCCAAAAAAAATATAGGCATATTCCCTGATCGGTTCTAAACAAACGCTAAAAATTTCAGATTGGAGAAATAACGAGTTGTATTTAAAAAAACATTTACTAAATATAGTCGCCCGAAAAAAGTATTTTCTGAACGATTGTTCATAAAATAACATACACACACGTAGTTTGTGTAAGCTTAGCTAACGGGATTACACTCGATACACACACATTCGTTCAAAAATAGTTTTTCAAACTGCTTAAAGTTTGTGCCTTCGCTTCTAATTTCAATTAATCGTTCAGATTTGCGTATCTTTTCTATCACAATTTTCTAATTTTCGAGATAACTCCCGATGACGCGAACCAAAATGAAGCCGCGTAACCATACCTGTTCCAATCCATTTAAAATTGCAAAACATGGAAAGAAACCTATAAAATGTTTACGTTGCATAAATGCTTCGAGCGGAAAAATAAGAATTTGTAATATTTGTCGTATAAGAATGAACAAAATGCCAATACAAGATAATGAAAGTGATTCAATGAGAAATTTAACGCCAATCCCTGAAGTAAATTTATCCGACGGCAATATTTCATCAGAAGACTCGTTAAAAATTTCCAAATTTAATGAATCATTGTTGTTGTTTGGGGATTCACCTATCCACAAGAGGAAAATTGTACAAAAAAATATGTCGCTAACAAAAAAAAAGAAAAATAGTTGGTCTGGTTAGAGTGAAAATATTTCATTCAGCTGATGTCGATGAGGAAGACCAATTTGAAAATGACGGCGTTGTTATTATATCAAAATTAAAAGAAACTTATAAAACTTTACATGCAGAGTTAAAAATTAAAATTTTGACATTATTCGCGGACTGGTCTTACAGTAAAATTCAGAGAAATTTTAGTGGTGCAACAAGGCACATGATTTCTGTGGCTAAGAATGTTGTGAGGGAAAAAGGCTTTGTGCTTCTCCTAAACCAAAACCGGAAAAAACCCCTACAGATGAAGTTGTAAAAAAAGTAATTGAGTTTTATGGATCTCAGGAAATAAGCAGAGTTATGTCCGGAAAAAAGACTGTGTTAGAATGGGAAATGAATCAATTCAAAAAAAAAACCTGGTACTGTGCCACTTAAAGGAAGTTTTACCAACACCAAACACTATTTTTGAACGAATGTGTGTGTATCGAGTGTAATCCCGTAAAGCTGGCCATAGACGAACGATAAATTCGAGCAATTTGTTGGGTTTGTGTTGCTTTTTTACTTGCAATTTGTTCGCAAACTACCCCACAGACGTAAAAAAGCGACCACAAACCCAACAAATTGCTCGAATTTATCGTTCGTCTATGGCCAGCTTTAGCTAAGCTTACACAAACTACTTGTGTGTATGTTATTTTATGAACAATAGTTCAGAAAATACTTTTTTCGGGCGACTATATTTAGTAAATGTTTTTTTTTAATACAACCCGTTAATTCTCCAATCTGAAATTTTTAGCGTTTGTTTAGAACCGATCAGGGAATATGCCTATATTTTTTCTGAGTTTTTAGATTGGTGTTCTCATAGTGAAAAATACAAAAGAAGAAGAAAAGTCAGAAATACAGAAAATTATAGTCAGTAGAAGTCAATAGCCAAGAGCGCTGGCGAAAAGTGTTTGTAATTACCTTTAAAATAAGCCATTATTCTTTGAATTGTGCCCACGCGTTTTCTTACTACACCAATTTCAATGTTCATACCTCGGCACGTTTTTCTTGATTTTCGCAATTTTCAATTGGTCATATATTTTGAAAAAAAAATTCGTTTTTTTTCGTCTTCTACGAATCAAATATTTTATAAAGTTTAGTTATCGTACAAAGTTTCAACGAAATCGGAAATGGTGATGTAAAAAGTGTTCGGTTTGGCATGGAATGATCGATATACAAAATTTAAAATTAAATAAATTTAAAGACTTAGAGCCATTCTGTGAGAATTTTTCTTTATATCAGTCTCAGGTTACTTTATAATAAGAACACATATGAGGTGATAATATTTAAAACCACAAAAACGAAATGCAATCATAATGTGGATGAAAAATCTCCAACTATAAAAAGTTGGTTTTATTTTAAAGAATTCGACCAAAACAAAAAGGATTTTTGAATGATTTGTTGTTGTTGGGGATATTTTGATCATTCTATGTCGTGAACTGGTTCCTTATGAAAATTTTGGTACATTTCATTTTCAATGAAACAGTGAAGTTGTATAGATCCCACAGTAGATTCCATTCCCAATTTTTAATTCAATATCCGTGGAATATTGTTCGATTGGTTGCCAGTTTCACAATCTACGGCGAATACCAAAGTACATCCTGATTTCATCCTAGAAAATTTCTAATGATGTCAATATATACTGCAATATAATTTATTAAACGGCTGTGTCAAGACGTTGGACAGAATATATATCCAAAATATTAAAACTTATGAATCGTCATATAAGGCATAAGGCGTTTGCCTAATAAAACAATTCTCATCATCAACATCATTTTCCCGTAGTTTTTATTTCCCAAGAAACGGGAATTATTTTCTCGATTTCCCAGGATCCCGGGATAGGACGGGATATTGTTTGCTACTTAAAAACTTATTTTTTTTTCAAATAAAACATTTGAAATTTAATAAAGTAAATTATTATATTTCACCTAAAATCATATTGAAATCAAGGTTTAAAGGATTTGTAACAAATAGATGTGATTTATAGAGAATTCCTCCTGCTTCAAAATAATCAATGGAAATACAGACTAAAATGTGAGATAACCCTACCTCCTAAATCCTTTTCTCCTATACTACATTCTTATGGGCCGAATTTAGTTAGCCATGAATGAAAAACTATAAAAGAATAAAAAATTAAATCAACTTTTTCCAAGGATGAAAAAATAATTTAATTATTATATTTATTTGAATTAAATTAAAATTAAACATATATATATAGGCGTATGTTTTTATACCCTACACCACTTCGTGGTCTAGGGTATTATAAGTTAGTTTCGCGCCAAATGTTTGTAACACCAAGAAATAATCGAGCTAGACCCACCTTTAAGTATACCGATCGGCTTAGAATCACCAGCTGAGTCGATTTAACGATGTCTGTCTGTCCGTCCGTCCGTCCGTCTGCTGTCCATCTATGCTTGTTCGCACTCTACAGGTCGCAATTGTTGTCCGATTGTCGTGAAACTTGGCAGAAGTTATTTTTTCTGGCCAAGGACCATCGGTATTGAATTTGGAGGAAATCGGTTCAGATTTAGATATAGCTCCCATACAAATGTCGCACCCGATTTGACATTTTCCACTTTAGAAACCACATATTGTACCCGATTTTCTTTAAATTTTGCAGAACATCTTACAATCGAACTAGAAACACGTATGTAAAAATTGGGTAAGATCGGTTCAGATTTAGATATAGCCCCCATACAAATGTCGCTCCCGATTTGACATTTTCCGCTCTAGAAACGACATATTGTACCCGCTTTTCTTTAAATTTTGCAGAACATCTTATAATCCAACTAGAAACACGTATGCTAAAATTGGGTAAGATCGGTTCAGATTTAGATATAGCCCCCATATAAATGTCGCTCCGGATTTGACATTTTCCGCTCTAGAAACGACATATTGTACCCGATTTTCTTTAAATTTTGCAGAACAACTTATAATCGAACTAGAAACACGTATGCAAAAATTGGGTAAGATCGGTTCAGATTTAGATATAGCCCCCATACAAATGTCGCTCCCGATTTGACATTTTCCGCTCTAGAAAAGACATATTGTACCCGATTTTCTTTAAAATTGGCACAACATCTTATAATCCAACCTATGGTGAAAGTGGGTAAGATCGGTTCAGATTTAGATATCGCCCTCATACAAATGTTGCCCCACAATGTTTAACCGATTTTGGCCAAAATTTACATATTATATTTCACCAATAAACATACATGGTGAAAGCGGGTCACATCGTTCCAGGTTTCAATATACCCCCATACAAATGTCCTTTCCGATTTAACATTTTTGTCAAACACATACATTTACATACATGAATTGTAATGAGATAGAAAGTCAGTCCGTCCTTAGCATTTCCATTTCTAAACTTGTTTGGGTGATGCCCATTTGGTATAACCCAAATTGGGTTCCATTCTGATCTATTACAGCTCTAGAAACTACATCTTACATCGGATCTTCATCAAATTTTGCAGATCATGGTATTTTTCAACCAGGAATACCTACCGTAAATGAGAAATATATAGGCCCATGTTTTGAACCATGCCGAAAATGTAGTTATAGGCCCCCTTTTGAAATGTCGGTCCGATTCATCCCATTACTACTGTATAATTATACACTCCACGAGAGTATTATGTCTTTGTGCATTTGTTTGTAACACCCTAAAGGAAGCGAGATAGACCCATTGTTAATTATACCGATCGACTTAGAATCACTTTTTGAATTGATTTAACGATGTCCGTCCGTCCGTCCGTCCGTCCGTCTGTCCATCTATTCTTGTAATCAAAGTACAGGTCGCAATTGTAGCCAGAACCAAATGAAACTTTGCACAATAAAGTTTTTCGGGATAAGGACGAACGCTATTTAATTTGAAGAAAATCGGTTCAGATTTGGATATAGCCCCCATACGAATTTCACTCCCGATTTGACTCTTTTCACTCTAGATACCACATATTAAAACTGATTTTCCTCAAACTAGGAAAAACATCTTACATTTCAACTAGAAACACCCACGGTGAAAATTATCCATATCGGTTCAGATTTAGATATAGCCCCCATACGAATTTCACTCCCGATTTGACTTTTTCTGCTGTAGAAACCACATATTTTAACAGATGTGCTTCAAAATTTGCAAAACATCTTATATTTCAACTAGAAACACCCACAGTGAAAATGAGCCTGATCGGTTCAGATTTAGATATAGCCCCCATACGAATTTCACTCCCGATTTGACTTTTTCTGCTGTAGAAACCACATATTTTAACAGATGTGCTTCCAAATTGGCAAAACATCTTATATTTCAACTAGAAACACCCACAGTGAAAATGAGCCTGATCGGTTCAGATTTAGATATAGCCCCCATACGAATTTCACTCCCGATTTGACTTTTTCTGCTGTAGAAACCACATATTTTAACAGATGTGCTTCAAAATTGGCAAAACATCTTATATTTCAACTAGAAACACCCACAGTGAAAATGAGCCTGATCGGTTCAGATTTAGATATAGCCCCCATACGAATTTCACTCCCGATTTGACTTTTTCTGCTGTAGAAACCACATATTTGAACAGATCTTCTTCAAAATTGGCAAAACATCTTCTATTTAAACTAGAAACTCCCATGAAACACACCAAATAAGCCAGATCGGTTCAGATTTAGATATAGCCCACATACGAATTTCACTCCCGATTTGAGTTATTCCGCTCCAGAAACCACATATTTTAACAGATTTTCTTCAAATTTGGCAAAATATCTTATATTTGCATGAGAAACACCCAGGATGAAAATGAGTCAGATCGGTTCAGATTTATATATAGCTCCTATACAAATTTCGCTCCCGACTTAATTTTTCCGCCCCAGAAACCACGTAAATTCATCGATTTACTTAAAATTGAGAACTGGAAGAACCTATTGTGAAATGGGTCACTTCATTCCATGTTTGGATATAGCCGTGATACAAATATTCTTTTCGATTTGACAAATTGAACCAGGACATATTAGCCTATGATTAGGAAACATACAAAAATTCTTCCCGTTTACACTTTTTTCCGAATTGAATTGTATTCTGATAGAAAGTGGAGTGTATCATATAGTCGGCCCGCCCGACTTTAGCCTTTCCTTACTGGTTGTCTTTATATTAATTAATTTAGGTATGGTCATTTATAATACAAATTTATTAACCATTTAGAATCTTGAAATTAGTATGAAATTTTTTTATGAAATCATATAAGAAGTCCATTAGCATTTTCATATTTTAAAGCAAGTAAGGAAAGGATAAAGTTGGGCGGGGCCGACTCTATGATACACTCCACTTTCAATCCGAATACAATTTGATTCGGTGAAAAAGTGAAAAGGAAGGATTTTTGTATCCTGTAAATGTATGTGTTTGACAAAAAAATTTTAAATCGGAAAGGACATTTGTATGGGGGAATATTGAAATCTGGAAAGAAATAAGTGAAATATAATATGTATAGTTTGGCCAAAATCGGTTAAACATTTGGGAGCAACATTTGTATTTGCGCTATATCTAAATCTGAACCGATCTTAGCCACTTTGAACATAGGAGTTTCTAGTTGGATTATAAGATGTTGTGCCAAATTTAAAGAAAATCGGGTAAAATATGTCGTTTCTACAGCGGAAAATGTCAAATCGGGACCGACATTTGTATGGGGGCTATATCTAAATCTGAACCGCTATATCTAAATATCGACCTGCTAAATCGATTCAAAAAGTGATTCTAAGTCGATCGGTATAATTAACAATGGGTCTATCTCGCTTCCTTTTGGGTGTTACAAACAAATGCACAAAGACATAATACTCTCGTGGAGTGTATAAATAGTTTTTAACGGCGATTCTTATTACTTGGACAAATTTCAAATTTCTTTTCTCGCCACATAAATGTTTGCTTTTTTGCCTTAATATGGTTCATATTACTCATTGTTTATTAAAAAATCTATAAATATGATTTGCTAACATTTTGATATTAAAATGCCCAAAATGAAGGCATAGTCGGCAGGAGCAGTACTGTGAGAATTTGAGGTCGCCATGGATGGGTGGGGTATACGGCTATAGAGAGAAGAGTACATAACATCTTCCATATCTTCTCTATTATTATTAGCATTTCGGTTAAAACAGGTTTATTTTCTTTAATTTGTATTTGAATGTATCGTCGGTTCATTTCTTTATATAGCTACCTATAATCTTACGGTTTTTATAATTGACCAAGATATATTCCTTCTGAAAAAAACACCCTCAATAGCCCTGAGCACGGCCGGAATTATCCCGATCTATCCCGCTTTCGCACAGGTATTTCTAGTTAGATTATAAGGTGTTAAGCCAAATTTGAAGAAAATAGGGTACTATATGTGCTTTATAGAGCGGAAAAAGTCAGATCGGGAGCGGCATTTGCATGGGGACTATATCTAAATCTGAACCGATCTTACCCAATTTTTGCATAGGTGTTTTTAGTTGGATTATAAGATGTTCTGCTAAATTTAAAGAATATCGGGTTCAATATGTGCTTTATAGAGCGGAAAAAGTCAGATCGGGAGCGGCATTTGTATGGGGACTATATCTAAATCTGAACCGGTCTTACCCACTTTAAGCATAAGTGGTTCTAGTTTCTTTATAAGATGTTTTGTCAAATTTAAAGAAATATGGGTGCAAATGTAGTTTCTAGAGCGAAAAAAGTGAAATCGGGAGCGACATTTGTATGATGGCTATATCTATATCTAAATCTGAATCGATCTATTCCGCTTTCGCCACATGTATTTCTAGTTAGATTATAAGGCGTTAAGCCAAATTTGAAGAAAATCGGGTACTATATGTGCTTTATAGAGCGGAAAAAGTCAGATCGGGAGCGACATTTGTATGGGGGCTATATCTAAATCTGAACCAATTTTACCCACTTTCCCCATAGGTGTGTCTAGCTGGATTATAAGATATCGTGCCAAATTTGAAGGAAATAGGGTACAATATGTGATTTCTAGAGTGGAAAAGCTCAAATCGGGAGCGACATTTGTATGGGGGCTATATCTAAATCTGAACCGATCTTACCCACTTTCAGCACAGGTATTGGCTCCAAAAATGTTTGTCAGTATAACATTTCGAATATTCGATTGTTTGGTACGGATTTATTTGATACTAAATATTCGATTAATCGAATAAAATTTAATCGGTTGGATACCCTAGTCTTGTTGGATGAAAACAAATGTTTATAGGAATTTGGAGCATCGTTAATTTATCTTCATTGATGGTATTAAATACACTAAAGCAAAACCATTTCAATGCTTCTTTTTTGTCGATGGTATATATTTTTTTCATATCTTATTAAAATGTTCTTTCTGATGAAGGTAGTGAGCAGCCATAATAAATGAAACCGAGAGTTTTGTAAATAAATTTGTTTTCCCAGCTAAAATACTAATAGTAAATATTTTTCAAAGTACTTGGAATAACACCACAAAATCCCCGAAATATATTATATAATGCCACAAACCCCTCTGCCCATTTCTAATTTTCTGTCCTTTTGAAAATCATAAAATCCCAATATTTGGGGGCAAATCCCCACATCTGGCAAGCCTAGCCGATAATCGGTTGATAACCTACTGAGTTGCAGACTTATAAGTGTGAAATGGTACGAAACGCCTGGGCTTAAACCCGTAACTTATGATTTTGACAATACCTACCAGCTAAAAAATGTCACTTCCAAAGTTTAGGATCGTTGCATTGTGTAATTACATTATCCAAGAAATTAAGACTTTTTGAATGACCATATAATTCTGAAACGGCGTGCTGAGTGGACCATTTTTATAGAATAAACTTATACTGCTCCTGGTCCGAGTTTCTCTTTACCGTGGGCCAAAGTTTAAATTTTTTTCATTATGTCTGAGAGAATTCTTATTGTCGGAATAGTATTGAGGCATTTTGTGAGCATCATTTTTTGTGGAAGATTTTAACCCACTATTTATGGATCAATTTTACTGTTTTTTCGAGAACTTCAAACAGCAACGGCAGGGAGAGGAGTTTGGTAACTGTACTGACTCTGTTTTGTTTTTTCTTGTTTGTCTGTTCTAATGGTGGGTAAGTTTAAAGTACAATTTGCCAATGTACGAGGGCTGAGAGCGAATTTTTTTGCCGTGTACGCTCATGTACAATTCCATCGGCCTGATGTTTTTGCTCTTTGTGAGACCCAGGTGTGTGAGGATTCTGATCCACAGGATTTTCACATTCCTGGGTATCACACCCTATCCCTCTTTATCCCCCACAGAGGTCTTTTGGTATACGTACGTAATGATATAGTGTTTCAGAGCCGGCATAACTTAAACTCTGAAAATCCAGAATTTAACTCCCTTTGGGTTAAATTCAAGATTGGAACACACGTACTACATTTCGGATTTGTGTATAGAAGTCCAAACGCGGAAAGGGAGGTATCCCTAAATGGCTTTGACGCCCTTTCCGATTCAATTACAAAAATTTTAGAGGATTGTCCTGACAGTGAAATTGTGGTTGCTGGCGATTTCAATGTCCATAATTCCTCTTGGCTTGCCCATTCGAGTCACTCAACACCGGAGGGTCAATACGCCGAGCTTTTTGCCGCGCATAATGATTTGACGCAATTAGTGAATGAACCGACTCACATTCCGTGTGTCCAAGGGCAACACTCTAATATTCTTGATCTTTTCTTAACATCACACCCTGAAAAGTATGAAGTTAACGTTCTAGCACCTCTTGGTAATTCGGATCACTGCATTGTTTCAGCATCCTTTTCGTATTCCGCTCTTCGTGTCGCTTCGACCCCAGCCCCAAAGCGGACAATATATATATACGAAAAGGCACGTTGGGCCGAGCTCAACTACTTTTTCCAGCATTTCAATTGGAAACTTTGTTTTCTAAATAGCGATATAGATGCTGCGGCTGAAATGATTGAAAATATTATCTTGATTGGAATGAAGTCATTTATTCCAATTAAAGTTATTTCGGATAAACCATCTAACAAAAGTTGGTTTAACCAGACATGCAAGGCTGCTGTCAGATCCAAAGAGGAAGCATTCAGGAAATGGCGTTTAAATAAAAATGCCACAACTGATCTGCTACGCAAGCAGACAAGAACCATGTGTGCCAGGGTACTTAGACGAGAAAAGTTTCTGTACGAACAACGTCTTCGTGCTAAAGTTCTTGCTTCTCCCAGGGGAAGTAAGAGCTTTTGGTCATTTGTGAGAAGAGTAAAGGATAACTCCTCATCTATCCCAACTCTTGTTAAAGATGACCAGATATTCACTAACCCGGTTGACAAAGCTAACCTATTGGCTGAAATGTTTGCAAGGAATTCATCCTTGCCGGAAAGCAATCAACCACTCCCCGTGATCGAAAATGTATCTAGTTCCATGCCTCAGATATTTTTTCGAACACGTGGAGTTAAAAGGGTTCTCGCAAATCTCGACGTAAATAAATCTCCAGGCCCGGATGGCATTTCAGCACTTGTCCTATGTAAGTGCTCTTCGACGCTTGCCCGTCCCCTTCGTAATCTTTTCAACCTTGCATACCGTGCAGGGGTTTTCCCAGCGCGTTGGAAGATTGCGAACATCCAGCCCATCCCTAAAAAAGGTGAGGCTAATAATCCTGCTAACTATCGACCGATCGCGATTTGCTCAGCGCTTTCGAAGGTTATGGAGAGTATGGTTAACCACCATCTTGTGAGGTATTTAGAAACTAATGGCTTACTTAATGATCGACAGTGTGGCTTCCGTAGGAATCGATCTACGGGAGACCTGATGACACTGCTATCCGAAAAGTGGAATCGATCTATTCACAAGCTTGGTGAGAGTAAGGTCGTTGCTCTAGATATCTCCAAGGCCTTTGATAGAGTTTGGCACGGCGCACTCATATCAAAGCTTATCGCTTTTGGTGTTGGTAGTGACTTCTCTCGATTTATATCGAGCTTTCTCAGAGATCGCACTATACGTGTTGTTGTAGATGGGTTCTCATCCGACGAGCATAGGTTAACCGCAGGAGTACCACAGGGCTCTGTCCTTTCCCCCTCCCTTTTTCTTATTTTCATCGACGACCTCTTGGATCGGACTGTGAATCCAATATACTCATTCGCGGATGACAGCAACCTCTGTCATTCATACTCATTCGATCATAGACCAAGTCGTCAAGAAATTGAGGATAAAAGGCGATTGATGGATGAGTCACTTAGCCAGGATTTGATGGCCATTTCTGAATGGGGTCGTGAGAATAGAGTAGATTTTAATGCACGTAAGACCCAGTGCTCCTTGTTGTCTCACAAACGATTCACTGATCCAACGGTGTCGTCGATTTTAATCAACGGTGTAGATATTGAGCAATCAGATGCTCTCGATGTTCTCGGCATGAAAATACAACGTGATGTTCGATGGACAAAGCATGTATTTGATGTGTCGAAAGATGCCTTCAAATGTTTAGGCTTTCTAAAAAGATGTAAAAAATATTTCACACCCTCTGATCTTCTCAATATCTACACTACCTACATCAGACCAAAGATGGAATACAACTCCCATATATGGTCGGGAGCTCCAGCTTCATCACTGGAGCTACTTGACCGTGTCCAGAGGAGGGCGATGGTGTTGATAGGTGATAGTAGGATATCCAATTCTATTGTCTCCCTTGAACACCGTCGTAATGTTGGTTGTGTGTCATTGTTCTATCGATACTTTCATGGTGTTTGTTCTTCGGAAATTCGTGATCTTATACCGCCCGTGAGAACGTTCGGTAGAGATACGCGACTTTCCAGGAACGCTCACCCATTTGTTGTCGATTGGACAACCGACCGCACTACACATTACAGAATAAATTCGTTCTTCGCCCGTACTATCCGTATGTGGAATCGACTTCCGGCAAATATCTTTCCCTCCAATTACGACATTCAGAGATTCAAAACAGATGTCAACAGACACTACTCCCTCTTTCCTCCTTCCAATACCTTATCTTCCTTCTACCAACGCAATGCACTCCATTTATAGGGGACATCCCCTGAGTGTTGGTTCAGTGAAAAAAAAAAAACAAAGTCCTCTTAAAAAGACATTTAAGGATTAAAATGTTCTAGGAAAATGTTTGTGGGGGTCACCACACTCACCAAAGTCGTAAAAAATGCTCTTTACACTTAAATAGCAACAAAAGTTAAAATTTGTCCATTTTTTGGAAGATTGATCTTTTTCGACAAAAAATGTGGTAAAAAATTCAAATTGCCAAATTTTAATTTTCGTGGGAGATATGGCTAATGAAAGTTAGCACATTTTCGAGTATAACTTTTGATAGAATTGACCTTGGAACCAGACATTGACAGCTTTATCCTTTTGAATGCTAACTTATTTATAAAGTTCTAAGTGTAATTAGCATACTAATCTTTTCAAGTTTATATTCAGAACATAAAAATTTATATTGAGAAATGTACATTCATATTAGGAACATATAAATTCACAATCAGAATTGTTAATTTATATTGAGAACTATCATGGATATTTTCTTGAAACACATATTTTATTTTAATTTTCTCATTAAAATTTATATTTTCTCAAAATGGTTTTATATTTTCTTATTATGAATTCATATTTTCTGAATATGAATTTGGATATTCTGATTACGAACTTGTATTTCTCATTATGAATTGGCATGTTCCTATTATGAATTAATACATCTCAATATAAATTAAGAATTCTCATTTTGAATTTATATTTCTCATTATGAATTGACAGTTTCCGATTATAAATTTACATTACCAATTATAAATTTATATGTTCCTAATATGAATGTACATTTCTCAATATGAATTTGTATGTTCTGATTATAAGCCTGCAAAGGTGTAGTGCCTTCCAATATAACTACACCTTTCCAAGATATATATTTTCATATTCAGAAAATATAAATTCATAATGAGAAACTATAAAATCATATTGAGAGAATATAAATTTATAATGGGAACATTGAGTATATTTTACTTCAGATTGATATAGGAAAATGTAATCAACAATAATATGAATTATGATTATTCTCCCATATTCATTTAAATATAGTGCATCTCAATGAAATGTTGCTCTGCTCTTGCGCAGTCCCCTTCAGTTATAGTTATCTTTGCTTCATCCACAACGCTCTCGAAGTACTGCATTCTCTGTGCGCACAATGCCGAGCCACGACGGTTGGTACACGACCTTCATGAGATGACGATAATAAGATTTTTCTATCGAACGTTCCAAGAATTAAAGCTTCAATTATTCATTTTACTGTTTATCATTATGAATTCATATTTTCTCATTATGAATATATATTTTCTGAATATGGATTTATATTTTCCCATTATCATTTTGGATTTTCTCATTTTTAACTTATATTTCTCATTATGAATTTTTATGGTCCTATTATGAATTTATATTTCTCAATGACAATATCATTATGAATTTACAGAGCTGATTGTGAATTAACATGTTCCTATTATGAATTTACCTTTCTCACTATGAATTTACATATTCTGATTATACATTTTCTCATTATAAACTTGAAAAGGTGTAGCCCATTTACTAATTCGCCTTCATAGAGCAAAATCTTTTGGAAGAACATTATACGAAATTCTCTTTCATGTTACTTATTGAACACTGCCGATTTATATATATGATTGACACTAGGGTTTGCATTTTCCCGTACTTTTTATTTCCCGGGACACGGGAATTATTTTTTCGATTTCCCGGGATACCAGGACAGGACGGGAAATCGTCAATATTTTGTTTTCTATATAAAATCTTATTTTTTCCGAATAAAACATTCGAACTTTAAGAAAGTAAATTATTATGTTTCTGTATTACAAACATTTGGTGTGAAACAGACTTATAATTCCCTATTCCACGAAGTGATGCGGAGTATAAAATGTATGAGGTTTTTTGAGATATAAAATTTTTTAAAGCGGACAACCCTTTTAAAGACTCATAAGATAGTATATTTCTAATTTCATTGGGGAAAATTAATAGAGAACGATATAATCGAGAGTTGTATTGTTAGTAAATCGTTAATTATCAGTTGCCTTTCCTGTAGCTTCGAAACCTAAATTTATATTTTGAGGCAGTAATACTCTAGGGTGTATATATTTTTAATTTATTATTTATTACATTATTATATGTTTTTTAATTTATTAGTAAAATTGTGTACGATTTCTCCACAGATATTAATATATCAAGACTTTTTTCATAAAGATATCAAAAATTTTGAAATTGAATTATCTCAAAATATTAATAACGTTATTGTAATTATAATTATATAATTATTTTAAATTACCATATTCAAGTTAGAAGATTTATATCGCCTAGCTGACACATACATATCTAATTAAAAGTGATATTTTTTAAATTATTTTATACCTTTTACAATTTTATTTTGAAAAAGTGGTTAAAAAATGTGTGAGAAATAGGTAAAACTTGCTGCTGAATTCCCGCGGGAATTCCGTACAAATTTGCCGGGATATGGGAAACTGAAAATATGTAAATTCCCGGGATTTTTCCCGCGGGAAATCCCGGGATGAAAACCCTAATTGACACTTGTTGTAAAACTCGATAATCTGAGAACCTTTTTAAGGTAATTACTTTCTGCTTGTCTAGGTGTTCGAAATATGAACAACTCCATATTTGAGTTTCATTAGTTTGGATTGCTCTACATGCATAGAATACTAATAGTTTTGGCCTATATGGCGTATGGATAATATTACTTAAATTTATTATTAAGTATACGCCAATGGGAACAACTAGAAAAATACTTTAAATCTAGTAAACTGTAAAGAGTGAATAGAGTGAAAATGAATTTCATTGAAAAAATAAGGAAGCACGTTTGAGTACGTTTTCTTACAATTAAAAATTTAGAATAACTGCAGTACATATAAACACATTCGCGATAGCACTACTCGCTGGGCGATTTCTAAATTCGAAATCTATACTTAAAATTGTTTAGCGATAACATTTTTTTACTTAAATTCATTTTTTCGGAGGTAGCTTTAATTCAGTAGGGGAGATGTGAGTCTATCACGTGACCAATTAAAGGTAACACTATCAAGAAATGACGAATAACTATTTCCTCATTTATTTTGGATTTCCAGATTCGAAAACGGTATTAAATGTTAAAATGGATAAATTAAAAAATACGAATTTTAGATAATTATTATCGTCGAAAAAATACAAAAAATATTTGGACCCGCCGCACTTACTCCCTTTTTTACTTGATATTCATGCAAGATTTGTCTCAACTATTGATTCATATTATACTCTATCTACGATCTTAAAAAATAGATATATTTTCATGATCACGGGCGCACATTGGTTCAGAATGAAAATCCATTGTCCAAAATTCGATAACTTTTGTTCTTTTGAGTTCTGTAATACCCAAAATTAGACAAGGGCCCAAGGATTATTCATGAATCATGGAAAGATTTTTCCAAATTTGTACTTTTTACTTTTATGACAAAAATAGCTGTAATCATGAAGTTGGGTTATCTTGCACTGTGTACGTCGAATAATGAATTTTAAAAATTTGTACAGCCAACTGTAGCACCCACTATCTACCAATATTTATGGTAAAAGAATATTTATTTTTTTTTGGATAAACTTGAAGTATTATTTCGACATGTAAACTTATTGGTAGCCTTGCCTTATAAGTGTGATTTGAAATAATAAAAATATATTTATTTATAAAATTATTAAAAAAAATGTTTTTTCCTGTAATGTTACTGCACGTCTACGAAAATCGACAGCCTGTGGTATGCAATCCATTTTGGAGGGTATATAAAATGCGGCCCGGTCGAACTTAACGCCGTTTTTACTTGTTTTTTTTCTCATTAATGTTATATTTAATATAAATATCCCAAAATAATCCTTGGATCCTTGTCTAACTTTGTTTTTTTTGGAGAACTCAAAAATATCGTTTTACAATTATCAACGCCATCAATTTGAAAACGAGTTTCATCACTGCAATTGACTTTCTTATAAAAAGTTGACAACAGGACGCATTGTTAAATGGCGAATGCCTGTTCGGTCTTCTGCCCATTTAATACTTGTTGACCGACTTACCGCAATTATCCATTGGACAGCCACAGATTGAGATGATGACAACCGATTCAGATTTTTTCCTACTCTAGAGTCCACTTATCTAGTGGACTTTCTTAAAAGTGTTACCAAAGCAATGACAAACAAAAAATATACGCCACCCAATGGTGGCGCATATAAAGAACATCATAAAAAACACAACAAAAGTAAACTATTTTTGTCATCAAAGAAGCGTCACATCCAGAAAAAAAGCTTTTCGCTTGAGCAAGGATATAAACAAAGGCGTTTGCTTGGTGCCCTGAACGACAGCATGGCGAACGAGTAAATGCAATCAAAGATTGATGCCGCAGACACATCCATTCAGCGCGTTTTTACTGTCATAACCAATACTCTGAGGAAATGGAGTGTGAGTTCACCAAAAAATATCCGAAGAAATGACAAGGGCCCATACGAAGGCATGGAGCATTGTTCTTCACTTGGCTGGAATCAAAAGGCAGAAAGTTGAATAAAATCTTTTTATAGCGTGTGAGTAAATTTACAATTCACTCGCTCCTAATGGCCTGTCACAGTGTTCAGAAAATGTAGTTGATTTAGAAGGCGAAGAGGTTCGTTCCTCTACCTTAGGATGGAGTAATATATTCATCAGAGAATATTATATTATGTGTCGCGGTAAAATTCTAAGACGATTTAGCACTTCTCGATTCTGGCAGTGCATTATTGCTTCCTGCCCATATTTCTCCTATATGATTTTGACCCAGTGGATTTTGACTCACGTATATTATAATTCTTCTTGTTGTTAATATAGCGTTTACCGTAGGCCAAAGTTGGTACTCTTCAACTCTTTTATAAAGAGATAATTATATTATTATGATAATATTTATATTCCCTAATTTTAAAAATAAGAAATATTTAAAAATATCTGAAATGGCGTTTTAAGAAACTGAATACTAAATCGAACCTTTTTCAAAATGGCCTTAAACCTTAACCTACTTTGGACATACCCCAGAGGAGAAAGTTCGTCAAACAGTTAGCCGGATTTGATATATTTTTGGACATTTTTTTCAAATTAAGAACAAGTAAGTATATATATATAGCCTCACTCTCTGAGAACATTTGTATGGTAGAACTTAAATTGTACTTAGTGTCGGATTATGTGTGTGGGTGGTACTGAAAGTTTTGGGCAAACATGATCAAATATCAAGTTATAGTGGATTCCATGCACCAGTATAGTAGTTATGATGGATTTGTTATTACCTAGGATAGAGATTATTGTGTGGGAGGTACAAGAAGGGGCGTGACTAAAGCTTACATTTTTTTGGTTTAAAGTGATTATAAAAACATTTTTAAATATAAAATTACAAATGATTTTGAGTACCCGTATGGATGTTATGTCGGTTTAATTGTAACCAAAGTTTATGCCACTTTGTGTGGGAGGTATCGGAAGGGGTGTGGCAATATCGCCCATATTCCACACAAATGTAATCTCTATAAAAACATTGTCAAATATAAAATTTCACAGTATTCCGATCATTTGTATACAAGTTATAAGAGCTTTAATTTTACGTTGTTTAAGCTGATTTCTGTGGGAGGTACCAGAAGGGGCGTGGCAAAACCCGCCATACACACATAAAGTGATAATAAAAACTTTAACAAGTACCAAGTAATAGTTTCTTCTGAATATCCGTGTGGAAGTTATGTGGGTTTAATTTAACATTGAAATATGGGCTATTTGTGTAAGAGGTACCAGAAGGGGCGTGGCAATTTCGCCCATCTTTGAACATAAATTAAGTTTGCGAAAAATATTACCATGTGCAAAGTTTGAATCGATTCCTTAGCTCCTTTCGAGATTTATCGTGTACACCAGCCAGCCTGACGGACGGACGGACATTGCTCAAACACCTTAAAAAGTCATGAAACGGATTTGGTCCAAACATACTTAGGGTCCTCCTTCAACGCGTTACACATTTTTTTCTGTCCCAAATGATATATACCCTCCTACTCTGTAGAGTGAGGTTATAATTACACACATTTTTTGCCGATTTTACATTCATCATATTTTTTATCCAATTTTGTTTTGGTGTTTATACACTCCACGAGAGTATTATGTCTTTGTGCATTTGTTTATAACACCCAAAAGGAAACGAGTTAGATCCATCGTTTATTATACAGATCGGCTTAGAATCACTTTTTGAATCGATTTAGCAATGCCCGTCTGTCCATCTATTGTTTTATCAAATTACAGGTCGCAATTATAGTCCGATCTTAACAAAAATTGGCACAAGTAAGTTTTGTGGATCAAGGAATAACGCTGTTCAATTTGAAGCAAATCGGTTCAGATTTAGATATAGCCCCCATACAAATGTCGCTCCCGATTTCACTTTTTCTGCTCTAGAAACAACATATTTCATTCGATTTGCTTCAAATTTGGCACAGTACCATATAATTGAACTGGAAACATCTATGGTAAAGGTAGGTAAGATCGGTTCCGATTTATATATATATATATATATACAAATCTTGCTCCCAAATGTTTAACCGATTTTGACCAAACTTTACATATTATATTTCGTCTATAAACATACATGGTGAATACCCCCATACAGATGTGCTTTCCGATCTAAAATTTTTACAGAATTGAATTGTAATCGGACAGAAAGTGGAGTGTATCATATAGTCGGCTCCGTCCGACTTTAGCCTTTCCTTACTTGTTTTTTTATTGACCAATTTTTCATGTCGCCATCCCAATCACCAATTTTCTTTCCATTTAAAGACCACTCTCTTAAATACGAATAAAGAGATACCATTGATTACACAGAAAAATATAACGTCTATTTTTGATAGCAGTGTTAATCAGCCATCCTGTATTTGAAGTATTTTCAGTACATAAACAATTATTTGGTACCAGTTTCGACCCCTCTTACCACTCGAATCCTAAAAGTACCAATTTGGAAAAATCATTTTATTTTGCAGGAATGTACTAGCCACAACTGTATCTATTCCCGTTTGGTTGGTACCAATTTCCCCGAAAATAACAAAATTCTAAAAAAAAGCTTCATTTTACCAATGGGACAAAAATGGATAAAAATGGACAACAGCTAGAAACATGACATTTGGTTTGTACATCACTATAATTACGTAGACACTTAAATTAGAGGGAATTTTTCGAAATTCGTACTTTTAAGGGATACAATTGGAAAAGAGGGATAAAAATGGTACCAAACAAACCGCTGAAGTTGAGCTCATGAAATTCGGTGCATGCACTCATCTGACTGTGTAGACTCGAAACACAAAGGAATTCTTAAAAATGTGTACTTTTATGCAGAAAATGGGGCAAAGGGGGATAAAAGGGTACCAATCAAACGGCTGCAGGTAGTGCAATTCGGTGTGTACATTGCTCTGACTGTGTAGATGCGAAAAATAAAGATATATTTCGATATTAGTACCTTGAGGATAAAAAAGGGATAAAATTGGTACCAGGCAAACGGCTTTAGTAAGAATCATGAAATTCAGTGTTTACACTCGTCTGTCTTCGTAGACACGCAAAATATGAGTATTTGCTCAAATTCGTACTTTTAGGGTCAAAATGAAAAAATAATAAAACTGATACCAAGCATACCGATGTACCTAGAATCATGAAATTAGATGTGTACATTAGGGCGTACCTCAAAAAAAAAAGTTCGCCGTACACCTTCGAATATGAAGTATTATTGAAAGGTAGTTTCAAAAAAAAAACGTAGGGGTCGCGCTTTTACATTTTTCTATATAACTTGTATTTATAAACGGATTTTAAAGTGTGATACATCGATGTTTTTGTCTCGACGAGGCCGATTTTTTTGTCTTTGAAGTCATTGAGCTCAAGCACCCCCTTCTGGTACTTACCCATCATTTCTCAGTTGCTACTACCCTAATGTACCACTCTAATAATCGAAAATTAAAGCTCGCATAAAATCATGAATCATGTTTGAGCTCAATGACTTCAAAGACAAAAAAATCGGACAAAAACATCGATGTATCACACTTTAAAATCCGTTTATAAATGCAGAAGTTATATAAAAAAATGTAAAAGCGCGACCCCTACGTTCGGCATAAAAAAATAAAAAAAATTTTTTTGAAACTACCTTTCAATAATACTTCATATTCGAAGGTGTACGGCGAACTTTTTTTTTTTTACTTGTAACCTGGTACGCTCTAGTGTACATTCCAATCTGGACCCGAAACTTTAACGAATCTTTGAAATTTGTACTTTTCAGTCACTTTTTGTCTGTAGCTGAACAAATAAATTGCAAATGTTTCTCTCTAATGACGTAAATATATATGTAAATATATATTACTGACCACGATAAAGATCAATTTGATGCTGAAATTTGGATTTTCGTTTTGTGGGCGGAGTGGGCGTGGCAAAAGTGTTTTTGAGAGCTAGAAGGCTGAAAATTGGTACACATATATTACTGACCACGAAAAATATCAATTTGGATTTTCGTTTTGTGGGCAGAGTGGGCGTGGCAAAAGCGTTTTTGAGAGATATAAGACTGAAAATTGGTACATGTATATTACTGACCACGAGAATGATAAATATGATGTTGGATTTTGGATTTTCGTTTGGTGGGCAGTGGGCGTGGCAAAAGCGTTTTTTAGCTAGAAGGCTGAAAATTGGTACATATATATTACTGACTACGAACATGATAAATATAATGCCGAAATTTGGATTTTCGTTTAGTGGGCGTGGCAAAAGTGTTTTTGAGTGGTAGTAGGCTGAAAATTGGTACATATATATTACTGACCACGATAAAGATCAATTTGATGCCGAAATTTTGGATTTTCGTTTCGTGGACGTTTGGCATGGCAAAAGTTTTTTTAAGAGCTAGAGGGCTGAAAATTGGTACATATATATTACTGGCCACGAGAATGATAAATATGATATCGAAATTTGGATTTTCGTTTCGTGGGTGTTGGGGCAAAAGTGTTTTTAGCTAGAAGACTGAAAATTGGAACGTATCACGAAAATATAAATATGAAACCTGATTTTAATTTTACAATTTGTTTTTTTGCCTGGCGAAGCGTGCGGGATTCAGCTAGTATTTATATATAGCAATGGACGATTATTATTATAATAATGAAGCAATGCGATTTATTTAAAACAGTGCGCAATAGTATGCCTTATTATTTCAAATGGTAAACAAATATTGTAATGTGCATAAAAAATATCACAGTTTTCCTAATATGGTGCCACACTTCTATGTAATGTCAACAGCCACTAATCTGTTGGTAATACTGTGGAAGTCACTCGAAGATATTATGATTCATATCGCTGTTGATGCCACATATTCTAGGCCTGATATATGTCTATTTAAGTTTTGAAATAAAAAGTTTGAGAAATATAACAATGTCCAAAAAATTAAGACTTTTGAATGGAACAGAATAGCGAACCTATAATTCTGAAGGGGAATTTGGAGTAGATCATTTTTGCAGATCCTCTCTCTATGGGTCAATTTGACCCAGAAAAAATCAAAAAAGTCCTTTCAAAAAGGCCATTAAAGGATTACAATTTTCTGCGAAAAAATTGTCAGAAAATTTTAGTGGCACCAATGTTGTAAATAATGCTCTTCCTGCTTAAATAGCAACATTACACAACAATTTATACAACAAAACTACTAGGGTTAAAATGGGACCATGATTTTTGGAAGATTGATCTTTCTCGACAAAAAATTTGGGTATTTCGGTAGGGCACGGTAACAAAAAATACAAATTGAATATTTTTTGAAATGCCACAACATACATGTAGTAAGTCTACAAGAATGATTTACGCCACATGACCTTTCAAAATTATAGGGTCGCTACTCTGCTCCAAAAATATTGTTGGACAGTGTAATTATTTTAATTTTGAAAATCAGACAATTGGTATAATTTAAAATTTTGCTCAAATTTAAGTTTCTTTTTTTGCGATTTAAATGTTTTTTGTTCTTATTTTTATGTTTTTGAAATATTTTTCGCTTTTATTCATAGAAAAGATTGTCTCCTCAAATTAACGTATTACAATAATTTTGCAAAGTTAACCTAGGAACAGATATGAGAAAGAGATCTGGTAAATTGTACCTGTATAAAGATAGGGGCAGGTATAATATTGTGTGAAATTACATACATATTTTGTTCCGTTGGATATTGCATTTCTTCTGGTTGTTATGAAATTTTAATCTTGCTGGGAGTGGTCCACCACTTTAGAGATTTATAATAATAATTTATGTATTGTTTTGAAACACTGTTTGTTCCCTTGTCTACACATCCCGCATGCACTTTCAGAATTCGTAGTTGCTTTTGTTTTTGAGGACTTGTGGCCTTCTTCCCTGACGGCTTACAGAAAGTTTTTTTTTCCCGAGCAAACGTGATTTGTCATCACAATGGTTTAAAGGTGTAAGCGGCAAATAGCAAAAAAACAGTGGCAACCGTAGTAACTGTAGTGCACAACATTGTTGCAGTAACACAAGCTTTGACAATTGACACACACAATGGAATTGAGAATGAAAAATTATCTGAGATAAGTAAAAAATACTATTTCCCCACTATGGAATATATTGCACAATACCCAGACAAATAAAAATTTTTTAATATATCAAAACAAGAAAGATAAGGTTGAGAAAATACTAGATTGTTAGTATTAAATATTACACGAACTTACAGACTGATGGTCCGACAGTTGGACGGCGGTGTAGGTGTAGTCTGACAGAAAAATAGTTTAATTTTCAGATAGTCAAATAGTGCAACAGATGGATGGTCGGATAGAATGATAGCTAGACTAAAGAATAGACGAACAGAATAATAATGAGGCGGACGAATAATCAAACAATCGAATTGGTGGACATATGGATAGTAGGCAGACATTCCGATGGTTAATCGCTTAAATGAACTGACCGATAGATGGATAGTCGGCCAGACTAGTAGTCTAACAGATGAATAGTCGGACTGACGAATAGTCGGACAGAAGAATAGTCGGACAGAAGAATATTCGAACAGACGAATAGTCGGACAGACGAATAGTATGACCGACGAATAGTATGACCGACGAATAGTATGACCGACGAATAGTATGACCGACGAATAGTATGACCGACGAATAGTATGACCGACGAATAGTATGACCGACGAATAGTCGGACAGACGAATAGTATGACCGACGAATAGTCGGACAGACGAATTGTCGGACAGACGAATTGTCGGACAGACGAATTGTCGGACAGACGAATAGTCGGACAGACGAATTGTCGGACAGACGAATAGTCGGACAGGCGAATAGTCGGACAGACGAATAGTCGGACAGACGAATAGTCGGACAAACGAATAGTTGGACGGACGTATAGTAGGACCGATGAATAGTCGGACAGACGAATAGTTGGACAGACGAATAGTCGGACAGACGAATAGTTGGACAGACGAATAGTCGGACAGACGAATAGTCGGACAGACGAATAGTCGCACAGACGAATAGTCGGACAGACGAATAGTCTGACAGACGAATAGTCGAACAGACGAATAGTCGAACAGACGAATAGTCGAACAGACGAATAGTCGAACAGACGAATAGTCGGCCAGACGAATTGTTGGACAGACGAATAGGCGAGTAGGCGACCAGACGAATAGTCGGTCAGGCGAATAGTCGGTCAGGCGAATAGTCGAACAGACGAATAGTTAGCCAGACGAATTGTTTGAAAGACGAATAGGCGAGTAGGCAACCAGACGAATAGTCGGTCAGGCGAATAGTCGGTCAGGCGAATAGTTGGACAGACGAATTGTCGTACAGACGAATAGTTGGACAGACGAATAGTCGGACAGACGAATAGGCGAGTAGTCGAACAGACGAATAGTCGGACAAACGAATAGTTGGACAGACGAATAGTAGGACCGACGAATAGTCGGACAGACGAATTGTCGGACAGACAAATAGTTGGACAGACGAATAGTTGGACAGACGAATAGTCGGACAGACGAATAGTCGGGCCGACGAATTGTCAGACAGTGGAATAGTCGGACAGACGAATAGTCGACCAGACGAATAATCGGACAGGCGAATAGTCGGACAGACGAATAGTCGGACAGACGAATAGTTGGACAGACGAATAGTCGGACCGACGAATAGTCAGACAGACGAATAGCCGGACAGACGAATTGTCGGACAGGCGAATAGTCGGACAGATGAATGGTCGGACATATGGATAGTCGGGAATGTATAACAACATCCTAAATCTCCCACTGTGCCGAAATGGTCATAAAAAACATTCAACCTTTTGTGACATTGCGGTGAGCTTGCCAAAGCTTCAGTGTGTTGGTTAGGTGAATGTACCCTGTTGGTAAGATGACAGCAAACCGGCAAGGACATTTCGGTAACACTTCACGCAAATCATTAACGACATGTTCACACAAGTGTCGCTAAAATCATGCAGGGGGCGGCATATTAACGACAATATCGTCACATTGTTACCGATGACATATTAGCGACAATGTCGCCAGAAAAAACTGAATATTCTCTTAATTGATAACAAATATTATTTAATATTATACCCCACTGACATATTCCCCAAAATTCATTGAGCTCTCGTTGACGTCAATTTCAAGTACGAGGATATTACCAACTGGGCAAATTCTCGTTTGCGTGAGTGAGTGAAGCAGTCACAGATATACCACAAAAACATCACGCGTGGTATATCCTCCCATTTTATTTCCAGCTCTGACAAAGATGAATCGTTTATGTCTTGTTTCTGGCAAAAATGGGTACAAATTAAATCTGTATGTGTATGTGTGCCAGTGTTCGCTATTTTTCGTCGTCTTTTATCAAGCCAACTCAGTTTTTGATTGCTTTTTTACTTTTGCATTTATTTGTTGTAATCATTCATTATTTCTATCATTTTGTTTTTGCACATTCGCCTTCTGGTTTTTGTTTGAGCCTCCTTTCTGCTTTTCTATGCATTTTGCATAAATGCCAAAGATGTCAATTGATTTATTGAAAGATTAATGTCAACAATTCGTGTCACCACTTTTTGTGATCGTCGCGGCAAGGTCCGTTGTAGTGGGGGAGTTGTCTTATATACGCACAAGTCCCCCTGGGAACACCTTCGACATGTCTGCCAAATAATTTGCCGTTCGTTTCGGGAATTCCAAAAACATCTTGTGGATGGATAATTCGATTAGTTGGTGCCATAAGTATTGGGATACAAAGAACTGATTTACATATGAACATATACGAGTATAATTCATACTTTTTCAAATGGCTACAACCTTAATCCACTCTACTGTATAGTCATCACCCGTGATACTGGGAGCAGATCCACTCACTGTTATATTTCATACACTAAGAGCTTGATATCTGGCAGAGGGTGAAAAAATTGTTAAATGTGTTCTGGTCTTCTCAAGGTAAATTTTATTAATTTATTTTACTTCTGTACACATTATTCGCCTTTCGTGATGAATCTAAATGGAGGAAAGGTTGTTGTCATGTTCGGTAAAGCATGTGTCGGTCCGTAAGTTATTTGGACCAAGGATTTATATGTAGCCTCCATACAAATAGTCATACAATTTAGATTTAGCCACCATACAATTTTCGCTCCCCATTTGACGTTTTGCGATCTCGAAGTATTTTCGCCGTTTTTCTTCAAATTTGGCACAACATCTTATATTTGAACTAGAAACATCTCTGGTGCAAATTAGTCAAATCGGTTCAGATTTATATATAGATCCCATGCAAATGTCTCTCCCGCTTTGACTTTTTCCGATCTAAAATCCATATCTTTGAATCCATATCTGCGAAGCCACTTGAAAAGACTTTTGACATGATCGAAATCATGATCGTGGTAGTATGCAGCCAAGTAATAAATGTCACCATGCCATTTGTAAATAAATTTGCATTCTATTAAATATAGATGCAAAATGGTCTTGAGCCAGGACAATATCCCAGTTCAAATCAAATATTGATTACAGACCAAAAAAATACAAACGAAAAACTAAAATAAAAAGGCAAGACTACCAATACGTTTACATATCTAAATAATACTTCAAGTCAATTAAAAAAATAAATATTCTTATATTTATATTTTCAAAAAGCTTAAATACCATAATTATTGGTAGATATTGGGTGCTACGGTTGGTTGTATTACTATTCTATTTTAATTCCAAAAGTACAAAAAAAGTACAATTAAAATCCATTATCTCACGTACATAGTGCAAAATAACCTAACTTCATGATTCAAACAATTTTTGCCGAAAAAAGTAAAAAGTACGAATTTGAAAAAAAAAATTACTTTGCGTGTCTATGCAGTCAGAGGAATGTATACACCAAATTCCATGTAGGTATCTATAAAACGACTTTCGACTAATCGATTAATCGACTTTTGGGAGAAAAAAGTCGAAAAATCGAAATCGTCTTTACCATTGCCAAAACTCGACATTTGAAAAGTCGACTTTTGTTTTCAACTTTGTGCATCAATGAATTTAAGTTATTGAATACCGATTTTACTCTTTTCGCCCTAGAAAACATTTCCTTTATCCGATTTTCTTCAATTTTGGCACAACAACTAGAAACATCTATGCAAAAAGTGGGTAAGATCGGTTCAGATTTATATATCCAATATAAATGCATCTCTGTTTGGTTTTGATTTGGTATATTCGTCTTTTCATTCATTTGCAATATCATCTTTTTATTTATTTGCAACACTCGAAAAGTCGATTTTTCAAAAGTCGAAAAGTCGACTTTTCATATATTTGCAAAAGTCGAAAAATCGACTTTTCATATATTTCCAAAAGTCGAAAAATCGACCAACTATACATCCCTAATTCCATGATTCTAGCTGCGGCCATTTGGAACCATTTTCATCACATTTTTTCTTTTTTGCCCACTTAAGAGTACGACTTTCTAAAATCTCTTTATTTTACATGTCTACGCAATTAGAGGGATGTACACACCGAGTTTCACCATTCTAGCTGTAGTCGTTTCGGTGGTACTATTCTTATCCCTATGCACCCATTGTATCCCTTGAAAGTACGAATTTGGAAAAATAAAACTTTTATTTTTCGTGTCTACGCAATCAGAGGAATGTATGCTCCGAATTTCATCGCTCTGGCTGGGGTCATTTGGTTGGTACTACTTTTATCCGCTTTTTCCATTTAATCCCAAAAAGTACGAATTTCGAAAAATCCGTTTATTTTACTTGTCTGCGCAATCAGAGGAATATATACACCGAATTTCATTATCCTAAGTGCAGCCTTTTGGTTGGTACCTTTTTTATCCCATTTTACCCCTTAAAAGTACGAATTTGGAAAAAATACTTTTATATTATGTATCTACTCAATTAAAAAAAATTTAAAATTTAAAATTTATCCCTTTTGGCCATATTTCTCCCCCTACGAATAAAAATCACTTTTGTTCGTTTTTGTTATAGGGGCAGTACGCATACCCAATATCAAGTAAGAAGACATTTAAAAAAAACATGCTTAAATACTCTAAAATATTAGGGGTTATTATGAGCATTTGTAGGCCTTGTGAGGGAAAAAATTTTCCCTTTGGGCCGATTTCGGTCAGTTTCAATTCAAAACGATCTACGACTATAAGACGCAATCATGGAAAATTTGGACGTCCTCGTTTCGTTTAGATGCTAGCGTGCTTTCAACAGGCGGAGAGACGGACGGGCATGGCTAGATCGTCTTAGAATTTTATGATGATCAAGAATATATATATATATATATTTCATGGTGTTACAGACGGAATTTCAAAGTTACTATACTCCCATCCTGGAGGTGGAGGGTATAAAAAGAATTATATTTTCCTAGCCCAAAGTTTCAAAATGTTAATGTTTTTCTATTTGTTTCCAATGTTTCTGTTGCAGAGTCCTCAAAGCAATATATAAAGCTATGTGCTTAGTGTAAGTATGTTCATATGTATATATATACAAGTGCTGCAACATTATTTACACATATTCGTTTAAACATACTTTCGAGTGTTTGTCGCTAACCAAGAATTACGTTCTTAGAAACTAAAGTTCCATCCTTTGCAATATATCTAAAAAATACTCAGACAATGTACGAAAATTTATAAAGTGAAGGTTCACTTTCTTAAGAAAAGAATAGCTGCAATTTAGCTGAAAGGAATACGAAACTAGAAATCTTTATTAATTTATATGATGCTTGGAGAATGCACATACAAACACACACACATGCCATTTCTCCCTCCCGAAACGAAAGAGCGGTGGAAAATTGAATTTTCTGAAAATTTCATTATTGTACCACACTTACTGGCACTAACACACTAACGCACTAGTGTAGTACAAAGTAGTCATACACTGTATCCACCGACATACTGTGGGCGAAATTCACCCGAAATATTTCTCCTTAGCACATACACATACACACTTTCTTGTCAAACTCAAGCAACCACACACACACACACGTACGTGGGTCGAATATATTACCACGCAGGGTGTGACCGATGTACGTTGGGCAAATATAAATATATATATGAATATAACTTAATGGATTATCAAAAGATTTTAAGGTTCTCGTTAGATTTAATTTTTCTATATTTTTCTGAAGGATTCACATGGAATCCAATATACACATGAATATCCGATATAATATTAGGGCTCTAGAACTGTTATAAGATATATCGGAGTGATATCTCTAAGGGACCTATTCCAAAGGGGCCTCCATGGAGAGAAATGTTGCAACATTTCCCCTCAATTACTATATCACCCACTTCGTGCTAACTGGGGAAAGTCCCTACGCACAGTGTGTGCAATAACAATACTTCTATATATGATTTCGTTACGTATCGTCAAGCATTAACTTTGCTTTTGTAGTTCATAATGCATACGATGCATTTCCCTTTTCGGTTCTCAGTTTCAGTTCAGCGTTTTTCATCTCCCTTTTGTATTATGGTTTGCAACACAACTAATTCAGTGGGTTCTTCGTACGGTTCCTTTATGTAGCGAGTGCGCTTAATATATTTACTATTTTTGTGCAGTAAATCTAGTTGCATTACTTTTATTTATCTTGGTTTAAAGCCATCTTGGTTAATAGTCAAAAAATAAAGTAAAAAAAATGACGCCCATGACCCACAATCTTGGGATCAGCGGAAACTAAACGTTTTCCATTTTTGCGCTTTCTCTGGGGGTATGCTAAGCGAAAAAGGAGCACGCATATGCAATTTATGGTCGACTCATTAATCTGTCAGTTGCATAGTCAACTTTATTCGTAAGCGTTTGCCATTCTTTTGCAGCTCCACTACTTGCAATTTTAGTTTCGATGAAACGCTTGGTGTGTTCTGCCTTAGCCAAAGTGTGTTTTTTAATAAAGTTAAAAGCATACTAAGTGTCGTGTTAAGCCGATACCTATGGGTAGGAAAACACTAATATTTTCAACAGCGCTTAGTGAAAGGATAACAAATGCTCTACAGAAATAACAAGTAAAAACGGCGTTAAGTTCGGCTTGGACGAACTTTATACACCCTCCACCATGGATTGCATTCCACAGAGCCTGTCGCTTTTATGATACACTCCACTTTCTATCCGAATACAATTCAATTCGATAAAAAGTGAAAACGGAAATGATTTTTGTATGTTTCCTAATCTTAGGCTAATATGACCCAATTTGCCAAATTTGAAGCAAATCGGTTCAGATTTAGATATAGCCCCATACAAATTTCGCTCCTGCTTTAAAATTTTCCGCTCTAGAAACCATATATTGTACCCGATTTTCTTTAGATTTGGCTTAACACCTTATAATCTTACTAGAAACAACTGTGGCGAAAGCGGGTTAGATCGGTGCAGATGTAGATATAGCCTCAATACAAATGTTGCTGCTGATTTCACCTTTTCCGCTGTATAAAGCACATATTGTAGCCGATTTACTTTAAAATTGGCACAACATTTTATAATCGAACTAAAACAAGTAAGGAAAGGCTAATGTCGGGCGGGCCGACTATATGATACACTCCACTTTCTATCCGAATACAATTCAATTCTGTAAAAAAGTGAAAACGGGAATTATTTTTGTGTGTTTCCTAATCATAGGCTAATATGACCCAATTTGCCAAATTTGAAGCAAATCGGTTCAGATTTAGATATAGCCCCATACAAATTTTACTTTTTCCGCACTATAAACCACATATTTCACTCGATTTACTTCAAATTTGGCACACTACCCTATAATTGAAGTGGACATATCTATGGTGAAAATCGATCAGATCGGTTCAGATTTAGATATAGCCACCATACAAATGTCCCTCCCGATTTGACTTTTTCCTCTCTAGAAACCACACATTTCACACGATTTGCTTCAAGTTTGGAACAGTACCCTATAATGGGACTGGAAACAGCTTTGGTGAAAATCGGCCGAATCGATCCAGATTTAGATACATCCCCCATACAAATCTCGCTCCCGATTTGTCTTTTTCCGCTCTAGACGCAATTCATACACGATTTTCTTCAAAATTAGCACAACATGTTATAAACCAACTAAAAACACCTATGGTGAAAGTGTGTAAGATCGGTTCAGTTTTAGATATAATTTTTAATATATATACAAATAACTGATTTTGGCCAAACTTTACATATTATGTTTCACCTATAAACATGGTGAATACGGGTCACATTGATCCATGTTTCAATATACCCCCTTTCCTAATTAACATTTTTGTCAAACACATACATTTCCCGGTTTCACTTTTTTGTATAAGATTTTGAGGAGTCAGAAAATTGAAACTGCTTTAAATAATCTTTCTGGGAAGCCATCACATATTCTTCATTTATGTAGGCGCTACTTTTTATATGAATAAAGTAATCTGATTCATTTGAAAATTATGAATTAATATATTAGTACTTTCTTTATACACTCCACGAGAGTATTATGTCTTTGTGCATTTGTTTGTAACACCCAAAAGGAAACGAGATAGACCCATTGTTAATTATACCGATCGTCTTAGAATCACTTTCTGAGTCGATTTAGCAATGTCCGTCTGTCTGTCTGTCTGTCTGTCCGTCCATCTATTCTTGTAATCACGATACAGATCGCAATTGTAGACAGAACCAAATGAAACCTTGTACAACGATGTTTTTCGGGATAAGGACGAACGCTATTTAATTTGAAGAAAATCGGTTCAGATTTAGATATAGCCCCCATACGAATTTCACTCCCGATTTGACTCTTTTCACTCTAGATACCACATATTACAACAGATTTTCTTTAAAATTGGCAAAACATCTTATATTGTAACTAGAAACACCTGTGGTAAAAATGTGTTAGATCGGTTCAGATTTATATATAGCTCCCATACAAATTTCTCTCCCGATTTGACTTTTTCCGCTCTAGAGACCACATAATGTATCAGATTGTCTTCAGATTTGGTAAAACATCTTATATTTCCACTAGAAACACCCATGGTGAATATCGGTCAGATCGGTTCAGATTTATATATAGCTCCCATACAAATTTCGCTCCCGATTTGACTTTTTCCGCTCTAGAAACCACATATTGTATCAGATTGTCTTCAGATTTGGTAAAACATCTTATATTCCCCCTAGAAACACCCATGGTGAATATCGGACAGATCGATTCAGATTTATATATAGCTCCCATACAAATTTCGCTCCCGATTTGACTTTTTCCGCTCTAGAAACCACATAATGCATCAGATTGTCGTCAGATTTGGTAAAACATCTTATATTTCCACTAGAAACACCCGTGGTGAATATCGGTCAGATCGGTTCAGATTTATATATAGCTCCCATACAAATTTCGTTCCCGATTTGACTTTTTCCGCTCTAGAAACCACATATTGTATCAGATTGTCTTCAGATTTGGTAAAACATCTTATATTCCCACTAGAAACTCCCATGGTGAATATCGGACAGATCGATTCAGATTTATATATAGCTCCCATACAAATTTCGCTCCCGATTTGACTTTTTCGGCTCTAGAAACCACATATTGTATCAGATTGTCTTCAGATTTGGTAAAACATCTTATATTCCCACTAGAAACTCCCATGGTGAATATCGGACAGATCGATTCAGATTTATATATAGCTCCCATACAAATTTCGCTCCCGATTTGACTTTTTCCGCTCTAGAAACCACATAATGCATCAGATTGTCTTCAGATTTGGTAAAACATCTTATATTTCCACTAGAAACACCCATGGTGAATATCGGTCAGATCGGTTCAGATTTATATATAGCTCCCATACAAATTTCGTTCCCGATTTGACTTTTTCCGCTCTAGAAACCACATATTGTATCAGATTGTCTTCAGATTTGGCAAAACATCTTATATTTAAACTAAGAACATCTATGGTGAAAATAGGTCAAATCGGTTCAGATTTAGATATAGCCCCCATACAAATGTCGTTCCCGATTTGACATTTTCCTCTGTAGAAACCACATATTGTACTCGATTTTCTTTAAATTTGGCACAACGTCTTATAATCTTACTAGAAACGCCTATGCAGAAATTGGGTATGATCGGTTCAGATTTAGATATAGCCCTCATATAAATGTCACTCCCGATTTGAATTTTTCCGCTTTAAAAGCCACATATTGTGCTCGATTGTCTTTAAATTTCGCACAACATCTTATAATCTAACTAAACAAAACTATGGTGAAAGTGGGTAAGATCGGTTCAGATTTAAATATAGCCCTAATTCAAATGTTGCTCTCATAAGTTTAACCGATTTTGGCCAAACTATACATTTTATATTTCACATATTTCGTTCCAGGTTTCAATATATCCTCATACAAATGTCCCTTCCGATATAAAATATTTTGTCAAACACATACATTTACAGGATACAAAAAACCTTCCCGTTTTCACTTTTTCACCGAATTGAATTGTATTCGGATTGAAAGTGGAGTGTATCATAGAGTCGGCCCCGCCCGACTTTAGCCTTTCCTTACTGGTTTTATTTTGTTGTAATGCGTCTTACCTCGTGTATCAGCACCCACAATTTTTTGCTTACGTAGTCTATTGGATCTTGAGATAAAGTTATTAATTCAGCGAAAAACAAATAATCTTGACGAGTTACTCCAAAAAATTAAGACAGTATTCAAATTTTTGGTAGGGTTATCCAAATTCATTTAATATTTTGTATATTTATGAAAATGATTACTACGACCAACAATATTAATATAGTTCAATACCATCCGATAATTTGGACAATTATCAGAAAGTGATGACAAAAAGCCAAGCTTATTTGGTGTATATTTCATTGTTAGAAATAAATTATTTGTTGTAATCACTAATCATTGATACTAAAGTATTCTTTTCTGCATAAAAAGTAGTTGCCACAATTGTAAGAGCTAAACGCAAAATATTTTTTGTCTTCGATTTATATATCCACAGTTTTTGCTGTCTTTACTTTCTTTTGGTTATTACCATGTTATTATGGTATATTAAACTAGATATCTATGAAGAATAAAAAATATGGTGTTATCAATAAAAATAGATGTGATTATAACACTATTTATTGGTTATGATGGATTTTCAACAGTCTCATTATCTGTGTGTAATTATGGGGTTTCTCTATATATATTACAATATAAAAAATATATTATTAAAAAATCGCCAAATCAATTTGTTGGCAATGGACCAAAATATTCATCAAGCTAATTCAAACAGGATTTTTTGGAGCAAATTTCGAAAGATTTTAGTGTTCTGAATCTGATCATCACATCAGTATTGTCCTATCCCCAATGGGTCATAATTTTGTGGAATTACCCAATAAGGAATAATTTCTCCATTTTATATTGCTGCAAGAAAAACTCAAAAAACCGGTCCGACCGTGTTTTTATAAAAAGAAAACCGGGCATCCGGGTTTTTTGAAATCACGCTTTTCCAAAAACCCCAAAAAACCGACACTGGACTCGTTTTCTATCACACTAAGGGGAAGGAAGTTGGTCTACTGTAAGATACCCTTATAGTCGGCCACGGTTCATTACTTGTTTTATTATGTTATCACAACCGGATTGTTTTAGAGTATCATCACTAGCCTGGCTTTATTCTAAGCCGATCGGTATTACCAAACGTGGCTTCGCTAGGCTATAAATAATATAACATATGATCTTGAACTTGTTTTTGAAGAAGGCCGTTGTCTATAGATTCACAAAAATATAAATTCTTTGTAATTCTATTGTAACAATCTTTTCAAGTTGAAAATTAGTGGAGTATGTAATTCCACTAGTTTTCAACTTCAACGAAATTAAATCAATTTGCTTGTCGGTTCCATTAAGTTTTGCTAGTCTTCCGGTCTCTGAAATATTAGAATGACTGGGTACACATGTAACATTTCCAACTTGGTCATAAAAAAGTGTTTTAAACCAAATCGCTTGTACATATTTAACATCAAACTATATATATAGACACATACCTACACACACATTGAAATATGCGTGCATTCATGTGTATATATGTATGCAAATTAAGAATTTACACACATTCCCTTTCACACCTAAATTCCAACATTTTCCCTTGGCCCCACAGGGCGCATTGGAGAACAACAATAAACAAAACTGGAAGGAAAATGCATTTCCTGCCAAAACAACAACAAGAGCACCAAAAAAGACAAGCAAACACTTAACATTTCTCATTGCTATGCAAACGACAGTTGTGGAGAGCCATTGGCTATCGTGTGGAGCATTAGTTCTGCACACGGTTGGTATGCGGCGCAAATAGACTATCTCTATTTTAACTATCCTGAGCTAAAGTCATTTCTACTCACAATTTATTTGATAAACCAGGAAGACAGATAGAGCCTAAAGATTAAATCATTATACCCATCCAAAATCATGTACCAGTCAAAAGGAAGAAAGATAGACGAGTTTACTAAACCGGTCGACTTAAATCAGTCATAGCCAACCGGCCACTCTAAGTCATACGCTCTTGGATTTGAAACGGAGGAGCCACTCTGCAATATGCACCTCTCTGGACTTTTTCCTCTCTAGAAAACACATATTTTAGTCGATAGTGGTAAAATTTGGTACACATTATATTTTATCTAGAAGCATCTGAAAAATCTCTTGATACAGTCGCTCTTGAATATATATATTACAACCGATTTCTGTCAGATTTTGCATATACCTCTATATTTCACCTAGGAACTTGGGTAGTGATATGTAAATCACATCGGTCAATTTTTTGATATAGAACATGTGCAAAAGTCCCTTCCGATTTAATTTTTAACGGTCTAGAAATCATAAACAATATCCGGTTTGGTCAGATTTTCCGTGTACGCACATTTTTTTCAAACGGTTCGTCTTTAATGTGTTAAATGTGAAATAACAACTGACATATGGAATCATTTGCATCGTATACACATTCTAGTCTTTTGCAAAGCTAATTTAAAAAAATCTGAAATTTCGGGTTTTCAATGGATAAATTGGGACAGAACCAAATGAAACTTTGCACAACGATGTTTTTCGGGATAAGGACGAACGCTATTTAATTTGAAGAAAATCGGTTCAGATTTAGATATAGCCCCCATACGAATTTCACTCCCGATTTGACTCTTTTCACTCTAGATACCACATATTACAACAGATTTTCTTTAAAATTAGCAAAACATCTTATATTGTAACTAGAAACACCTGTGGTAAAAATGTGTTAGATCGGTTCAGATTTATATATAGCTCCCATACAAATTTCTCTCCCGATTTGACTTTTTCCGCTCTAGATACCACATAATGTATCAGATTGTCTTCAGATTTGGTAAAACATCTTATATTTCCACTAGAAACACCCATGGCGAATATCGGTCAGATCGGTTCAGATTTATATATAGCTCCCATACAAATTTCGCTCCCGATTTGACTTTTCCGCTCTAGAAAACACATATTGTATCAGATTGTCTTCAGATTTGGTAAAACATCTTATATTTCCACTAGAAACACCCATGGTGAATATCGGTCAGATCGGTTCAGATTTATATATAGCTCCCATACAAATTTCGCTCCCGATTTGACTTTTCCGCTCTAGAAAACACATATTGTATCAGATTGTCTTCAGATTTGGTAAAACATCTTATATTTCCACTAGAAACACCCATGGTGAATATCGGTCAGATCGGTTCAGATTTATATATAGCTCCCATACAAATTTCGCTCCCGATTTGACTTTTTCCGCTCTAGAAACCACATATTGTATCAGATTGTCTTCAGATTTGGCAAAACATCTATGGTGAAAATAGGTCAAATCGGTTCAGATTTAGATATAGCCCCCATATAAATGTCGCTACCGATTTGACTTTTTCCGCTTTAAATGCCACATATTCTAATCGATTTTCTTTAAATTTGGCACAACATCTTATAATCTATCTAGAAACACCTGTGGCTAAAGCGGGCTAGATCGGTTCAGATTTAGATATAGGCCCCATACAAATGTCGCTCCCGATTTGAATTTTGCGCTCTAAAAACCCGATTTTCTTTAACTTTGGGACAACATCTTATAATCCAACTAAAAACACTATGCAGAAATTGGGTAAGATCGGTTCTGATTTAGATATAGCCCCCATACAAATGTCGCTCCCGATTTGACCTTTGCCGCTTTAAAAGCCACATATTGTGCTCGATTTTCTTTAAATTTCGCACAACATCTTATAATCTAACTAAACAAAACTATGGTGAAAGTGGGTAAGATCGGTTCAGATTTAAATATAGCCCAAATTCAAATGTTGCTCCCATAAGTTTAACCGATTTTGGCCAAACTATATATTTTATATTTCACCTATTTCGTTCCAGGTTTCAATATATCCTCATACAAATGTCCTTTCCGATATAAAATTTTTTGTCAAACACACACATTTACAGGATACAAAAAACCTTCCCGTTTTCACTTTTTCACCGAATTGAATTGAATTCGGATTGAAAGTGGAGTGTATCATAGAGTCGGCCCCGCCCGACTTTAGCCTTTCCTTACTGGTTTAAAAAAGCTTTGCATAAGAGTAGAATATGTTTACGATGCAAATGACTCCACATGTCAGTTGTTATTTCACATTTAGACAATTGAAAAAAAATGTGCGATCCTCAATCGGTTCATAAAATTGCAATCACTACCTCTCCAACGAGCCACTAAAAACACAAGTCTGACTAAAAAGTGTAAATTTAGCGTATTTTATAAAAATGCAATAAAATTGTAAAAAACCGACACTTTATACTGGGTCAAATTGCAAGTTTTTGATACGGTTTGATAAGACTCGGGCCAGATTTTAATTTCTCATGATTTTTTTTCTGTACCATTCTCAAAGTGAATTCTTTTCAAGAAAAAACAGTTTTATACAGTTTTTTATGCACGCGTTCAGTTCACGAACGGACAATGATAAAAGCGAAACATTTTGGGAATCTTTCATTATAGTCGAGAACATCTACAACTCTATTTTTGAAGCGACTCTAATGTACATAGATATGAATGAACAAGTAAGGAAAGGCTAAAGTCGGCCGGGGCCGACTTTATAATACCCTACACCACTCCCTGCGTATGTACCTCGCTTTGATTACTAAACCCAGGAATTTCATGGGAGCAATTTTATGTAGTTCATACAAATTATATAAATTATATGAATATAATTTATATGCTATAAATTCATCTTTAGTCAAATTTAACGAATATAGTAAATAATATGGTAATTGATCCAATTGTCCGACAGACAAATACAAATTATACAGTAGTATACCAAAGTATGGACATATGGGCATCACCCAAACAATTCTCATTGCAATTCAATTCGGTTAAAAATTGAAATCGGGAAGGATTTTTGCATCCTGTAAATGTATGTGTTTGACAAAAAATGTTAAATCGGAAAGGACATTTGTATGGGGGTATATTGAAACCAGGAACGATGTGACGCGCTTTCACCATGTCTGTTTATTGGTGAAATATAATATGTAAAATTTGGCCAAAATCGGTTAAACATTCGGGAGCAACATTTGTATGATGGCTATATCTAAATCTGAACCGATCTTACCCACTTTCACCATCGGCTTTTTAGTTGGATTATAAGATGTTGTGCCAATTTTGAAGAAAAAACGGGTACAATATGAGGTTTCTAAAGCGGAAAAAGTGAATTCGGGAGCGACATTTGTATGGGGGCTAAATCTAAATCTGAACCGATCTTACCCAATTTTTGCATACGTGTTTCTAGTTGCATTATAAGATGTTCTGCAAAATGTAAAGAAAATCGGGTACAATATGTCTTTTCTAGAGCGGAAATGTCAAATAGGGAGCGACATTTGTATGGGGGCTATATCTAAATCTGAACCGATCTTACCCAATTTATGCATACGTGTTTCTAGTTCGATTATAAGATGTTCTGCAAAATTTAAAGAAAATCGGGTACAATATGTCGTTTCTAGAGCGGAAAATGTCAAATCGGGAGCGAGATCTGTATGGGGGCTATATCTAAATCTGAACCGATCTAACTCAATTTTTGCATAGGTGTTTCTAGTTGGATTATAAGATGTTGTGCTAAATTTAAAGAAAATCGTGTACAATATGTGGTTTCTAGAGCGAAAATGTCAAATCGGGAGCGACATTTGTATGGGGGCTATATCTTAATCTGAATCGATTTGCTTCAAATTAAACAGCGTTCGTCCTTGATCCACAAAGTTTATTTGTGCCAATTTTGGTTAAGATCGGACTATAATTGCGACCTGTAATTTGATTACAACAATAGACGGACAGACAGACGGACATTGCTAAATCGACTCAGAAAGTTCTAAGTCGATCGGTATACTTAACAATGGGTCTATCTCGCTTCCGTTTGGGTGTTACAAACAAATGAACAAAGACATAATACTCTCGTGGAGTGTATAATTAATAATTAAAAAAATTAAAATTAATAATTAATATTTTTTCATATTCAAATTAATTTCTAATCATCTTCCGATTGATATAAAGAGTGATTTTTTTGAGGTTAGGATTTTCATGCATTAGTATTTGACAGATCACGTGGGATTTCAGACATGGTGTCAAAGAGAAAGATGCTCAGTATGCTTTGACATTTCATCATGAATCGTCTTACAAACGAACAACGCTTGCAAATTATTGAATTTTATTATCAAAATGCGTGCTCTGTTAAGAAAGTTCATTGCACGCTTCCATTTTATGGTCAGTTTAATCGACCCACTGAAGCGGCTATTCGGGCTATTGTGACTAAATTTCGCACCAAATTTACATTGTTGGACATTAAACCACCAACACGCTTACGTAGAGTGCGAACTGAAGAAAATATCGCAGCTGTATCGGCCAGTGTTAATGATGACCACCAATTTTCGATTCGTCGCCGTTCGCACCAATTGGGTCTCTGTTACTCAAAAACGTGGAAATGCCAAAATTGGACTAAGCGGATGGACCACCTAAGACGCAGCCGCCTTCAACATTTAAATGAAATTATCTTCAAAAAGTAAATGTCATGGACCAATCTAACGTTTCAAATAAAGAACCGATGAGATTTTGCAAATTTTATGCGTTTTTTTTTAAAAAAAAGTTATCAAGCTCTTAAAAAAATCACCCTTTAGAACAAATATAAGAAATTTCGCCTAATTTGAAGAGGTTCTGTTAAAATATGTGGCTTCTAGAGCAGAATAAGTTAAATCGGGATCGAAATTTTAATGGGAGCTATATATAAATCTGAACCGATCTGACTTATTTTCACCAAGTTTAAATATAAGATGGTTTGCCAAATCTGAAGACAATATGATACAATATGTGGTTTCTAGAGCGGAAAAAGTCAAATCGGGAGCGAAGGTTGTATGGGAGCTATATAAATCTGATCCGATTTAATCCATTTTCAACACTGATGTTTCTAGTAGAATTATAAGGTAATACAAGGTAATTTGAAGCAAATCAGGTGTTTCTAGTTGAAATATAAGATGTTTTGCCAATTTTAAAGAAAATCTGTTGTAATATGTGGTATCTAGAGTGAAAAGAGTCAAATCGGGAGTGAAATTCGTATGGGGGCTATATCTAAATCTTAACCGATTTTCTTAAAATTAAATAGCGTTCGTCCTTGTCCCGAAAAACTTCGTTGTGCAAAGTTTCATTTGGTTCTGTCTACAATTGCGACCTGTATCGTGATTACAAGAATAGATGGACGGACGGACAGACAGACAGACAGACAGACAGACAGACGGACATCGCTTCCTTTTGGGTGTTACAAACAAATGCACAAAGAAATAATACTCTCGTGGAGTGTATAAAAATGGTACCATCAAAACGACTACAGCTTTAATAACGAAATTCGTTAAGTACAATCCCACGACTGTATGGATGTGCAACATCAAGGACAATTTTACTTTTATGGGGAAACGGTGAGAAAGGGGATAAAAGTGGTACCAATTGAACAGCTGCAGCTATAATAATGAAAATCGCTGTATTACGCTCAGATTTGGAATATAACGCGATCTTTCGATACTCGTACATTTTAGGCCACAAAGGGACACAATTGGTGCCGACCAGATTGTGTAGAAGTGCAACATGAATGTTTTTTTTGTAATTTGTACTTTTAGGGCAAACGAAGCAGAAGGGGATAAAAATGATACCAATCAAGCGGCTGCAGCTAGAATCACGAAATCACATTCATAAATTTATCTTACTTCGTAGACACGCAAAACAAAAGTCTTTCTCCAAATTCGTACTTTTGGGGATAAAAAATGAGATAAAACTGGTACCAAGCAAACTGCTGTATCGGTGTATACATTCCAAATGTATACATTCCATTGTAAACCTGCACGGCAATGGAAATTAGAAATGCGTACTTTGCTTTTCTGAAGAATTACTTTGATATAGGGTGGGCCCATTAAAATTTCAAATTTGAATTACCGATTACTTTGACTTTGAAAGGTAGAATAAGATAATACCTTCAATATGGTATTATCTTTTTATGCATATGTTTGTAACACCCAAAAGGAAACGTGACAGAGCCATCATTTATTACAGAGATCGGCTTAGATTTACTTTCTGAGTCGATTTAGCAATGTCCGTCTGTCCATCTATTGTTGTAATCAAATTACATGTCGCATTTATAGTCCGATCGGTTAAAATTTAGATATAGCCCGATTTTTCTTTTTCCGCTCTAGAAACCACATAATGTACTCGATTTACTTTAACTTTGGCAGAACATCTTATAATCTAATTATAAACACCTATCGTGGAAGTGGGTAAGACCAATTCAGATTTATGTATATAAATATATAACATATATTTATGTATACAAATACATAAATAACCGATTTTGGTCAAATTAGGCATTACCTTACCTTACATTACAACTAGATACATCTATGGTGAAAGTGGGTGAGATCGATTCAGATTTTTTATAGCTCTAGAAATATCTATACTGAAAATTCTGCTTTGAAAACGCATATTTTCATCTGATTTTGATCAGAACTAGAGTGAACAAACCCGAGACCGAAAACCGGGTTTTTTATCTGAGACCGACCGTCGGGTTTTTTTAAAATCGCGGTTTTTAGAAAACCGAGAGACCCGGGTTTTTTATGTCGGTCTCAACCGGTTTTTTATATCGCAAAAAGTCTCTATTTCGGTGCAAATTTCTTTATAACATGGCACTTTTTATATTATCACAAACAAATTGGTGATGTTCGTCCTAGATTTCACATAAATTTCCTATAGACAGAAGAAAAATCGACGCCGTTGACCATTTGCCACTGCGGATGTGGATGTGTGTGTATTTGTATATAAGTCGGTTTAGCTGACTGAAGCTTTCTTACTTGTTCGTTTTGATACCAAATGATAGAAATAATGAAAAAACAAGTTAGAAGGCGTTAAGTTCGGCAGGGCCGAATCTTATATACCCTCCACCACGGAGTGCATTCCACAGTATTACCAGCAGATTAAAGGATGTCGACTTTACATAGAAGTACAGAACCATATTACGAAAATTGTGATATGTTTATTATGCTGTAATTGTAAAAGTGAACATGCCTAAATATTAGGCGATTGTCAGTCGCCATTAGAAATAAGCATTTTTAGATACAGACAAAGTGATAAGAAAAGTATAAATTTTAAAGATATCCCCGAGAGACCCGGGTTTTTTATGTCGGTCTCAACCGGTTTTTTATATCGCAAAAAGTCTCTATTTCGGTGCAAATTTCTTTATAACATGGCACTTTTTATATTATCACAAACAAATTGGTGATGTTCGTCCTAGATTTCACATAAATTTCCTATAGACAGAAGAAAAATCGACGCCGTTGACCATTTGCCACTGCGGATGTGGATGTGTGTGTATTTGTATATAAGTCGGTTTAGCTGACTGAAGCTTTCTTACTTGTTCGTTTTGATACCAAATGATAGAAATAATGAAAAAACAAGTTAGAAGGCGTTAAGTTCGGCAGGGCCGAATCTTATATACCCTCCACCACGGAGTGCATTCCACAGTATTACCAGCAGATTAAAGGATGTCGACTTTACATAGAAGTACAGAACCATATTACGAAAATTGTGATATGTTTATTATGCTGTAATTGTAAAAGTGAACATGCCTAAATATTAGGCGATTGTCAGTCGCCATTAGAAATAAGCATTTTTAGATACAGACAAAGTGATAAGAAAAGTATAAATTTTAAAGATATCCCCATTCCCCATATCCCCAGATTCGCCCCATTCCCCGACCAAATGTACAAATTTCGAAAAAACCTTTTTCGAGTCTTCATAGTCAGAATGTATACACCGTATTTTATGATTTAAACTTCAGCAGTTTGGTAGGCTTCGAAATTTCTCTCTATTTTACGTGTCTACGAATTATTGGGACGTACACACTGAATTTCATAATTCTAGCTGTTGTCGTATCATTGGTACCATATTTAATCCCTTTTTGTCCCATTTTGCCCGCTAAAACTTTTATTTTCTTTGTGGAAGGAGGAATGTCCGCAACAAATTTCAAATGTATGAAAATCAGAAATTTAATTAATAAGCCAAGGCTACCAATATTTTTATACTATGTAAATATATAATGGAAATAATACTTCAATTCATAAAGTAAATATAAGGCAGCAATCATAAATACCCTAAATATTGGGGGACAGAGAGTGTATTTTCAGCTACAGTCGTTTGGTTTTGTTGTATTTCCATCCTACTTTAATTTCAAAAGTATAAATTTTGAAAATACCTTATCTCTCACGTACGCAGTATAAGACAACTTCATGATTTTTCAATTCTTCGTCGTAAAAGCACCAAATAAAGTACGAATTTAGAAAAAAAATAATATTTTACGTGGCTATGCACTCAGAGGAATGTATACACTGAATTCCATGACTATCTGCGGCCATTTTGTTAGTACCATTTTTATCCCCGTTTTCGCATTTTACTCCCATTTCTCCCCCTACAAATAAAAATCACTCTATGGTGCCCTTTTATGCTATAAAGGGAATGCGAATTGCAAATATCAAGTAAGTATAGGGTGTTTTTTATTGGGGTATAGAACTTTAAGTTGGCATCACTTTTTTAACTGTTGGAGTGGTTGAAAATTGGACCTGTAGAATTGGCTATATTCGAGCCAGCCGCGGCGGCCACATGCCCGAAATCATATTTAAACATTAATGGCATAAAATTATCCTTCCAATAAAGCCAAATTGATGGACATTAAAACGATTTTCTTGTGTTTTATTTCAATTCGAAGTTCTATACCTCAATAAAAAACACCCTTTACAAGCTATTATGTTCAAACAAGTGAAAACGGCGTTAAGTTCGGCTGGGCCGAACTTTTTATACCCTCTACCATGGATTGCATTCCACAGGAGTTGTCGGTTTTCGTAGAACTGCAGTAATATTACAGGAAAATATAATTTTTTTAATATAGCCAAACCAGAACAAATACAAATATGGAAAAAATAATTTTATAAATAAATATAATATATAAATTATTTCAAACCATTATTTATTTCAAATCAAACAATAAATATTCATATATTTACATTTTCAAAAACCTTAAATACCAGAAATATTGGTAGATAGTGGGTGCTACAGTTGGTTGTATTTCCATTCTATTTTAATTACAAAAGTATAAATTTTGAAAATCCATTATCAGACGTGCATAGTGCAAAATAACCTAACTTCATGATTCAGCCAATTTTTGCAGTAAAAGAAAAAGTACGAATTTGGAAAAAAAACTTTTTATTTTGCGTGTCTATGCAATCAGAGGAATGTATACACCGAATTCCATGATTCCATTTGGGTGATACCATTTTTACCCCCTTGACGTTTCTACGCAATTAGAATTTTATCATTCTAGTCGTTCAGTTGGTACTATTTTTATCCCTCTGTTCCACTGTATCCCTTGAAAGTACTAATTTCGAAAAATTCGTCTATTTTCCGTGTCTACACACTCAGAGGAATGTATACTTCGAATTTCATGATTCTAGCTGCGGTCATTAGATTGGTACTATTTTTATCCCCTTTTTTCATTTTAACCCCAAAAAGTACGAATTTTGAAAAATCCGTGTATTTTACTTATCTATGCAATCAGAGGAATATATACACCGAATTTCATTGTTCTAGGTGCAGCCGTTTGGTTGGTACTATTTTTATCCCTCTATCCCCATTTAACCCCTTAAAAGTACAAATTTAGAAAAAATACTTGTATATTATGTATCTACTCTATTAGAGGTATGTACACGCCAAATTTCGTGTTTCTATCTGTTGTCGTTTGATAGGTACTATTTTTATCCCTTTTCGTCCCATTTCGCCCCCTACAAATAGAAATCACTCTATGGTGCCCTTTTATGCTATAAAGGGAATGCGAATTGCAAATATCAAGTAAATACAAGCTATTATGTTCAAAAAACATGCTGTAATACTCTAAATATTAGGGGTATTTTCAGTCCTTGTGAGGGAAAAATTTTTCCCTCTAGGCCGATTTTGCCCAATTTCAAGCCCAACTGATCTGCAACCATAAGACACCTTTAGGAAAAATTTGAACCTCCTAGCTCATTTCGTTCGGCCGCTATCGTGCTTTCAACAGACAGACAGACGGTCATGGCTATATCGTCTTAGAATTTTACCACGACCCAGAATATATATACTTTATGGGGTCTCCGATGAATATTTTAAGGTGTTACAAACGGAATGACAAAGTGAATATACCCCCATCCTGGAGGTGGAGGGTATAATAATAGATTTTCCATTTTTTCCAAAAATACCCAAATTCCCAAAGTGGCGAAAAAGTGCCCAAATTGGGGATTTTATATAAATGCCATTTTTACCATTATTATCTGTTTATTATTTTATTGGACTTCAATTCGTAAATCTGCTATTTAATTGAAACGGTGTGCTATTTAAAGTGGTACGGTTACCAAACAAAGTAATGTACAAAAACATTGCCAAAATTTAAAAATGGTTAAAAGTTGTTTAAAAACTATGTTTGCTGGCCAAAAATACTTAGATTTTTATTGATTTCTTAAATAGGCTTTATATCAATAGAAAGTTCCAGGTTTTTTTTTTCAAATTCTATATGAAAGCGAAAATTGATTGGTAACCAACTAAGTTACAGGCTTATACATGTGCAAAGAAGAATTGTGGAAGCACTATTATGACATTGGAATATTATACCATCTGTGTTCACAAGCACAAACTAGTTAGCTAGCTCTAGCTCTTACTACCAAAAACTTCACTGTTTCGAATATAAATAATCCATCATATAGATGGAAGGTTTGTTCATAAAATTGTCTCTGGTGGTATTTCGTTTATTATGTTTAAATCCACCGAATCCAATAGTAGGCCTACATTTTCAAATTTGGCCAAAGTTGTACGCGAATATCCCCACCAGACCATTTACATCGAGTGAAAGCAAATTGTAATTGATCGAAAAATCAATAAGTTTTATGTTTGTTTTAGAAAACCCCAAAAAACTGGTTTAAATATTTTGTTTTATCTTAACTATATTTCATAGCCTTTATTATTATGCTAACCATGGCCTGAATACGTTCATTTTACACCAAACATTTGTTTTATGTCAGTTCCTCTCTGCCTCTGCTTCTCCCTCACTCTGATTCGTCCTTCGCCCTTCATTTTCTCTGTAAGTCGAACTAAAGTGAATGGCAGCAGGCAGCGGAGTGGCGGGAAAAAGGGCAGCAAACACAAACTTGGCACTCGGACAATTTAGAATTCTTCGTACGAGCTGACCATATATTTTGGACCAACTGACATTTACTGCCTTTTTTCGATGTTGTTTTTTTTTGGTTGGTTGGTTGGTTGGTTCATTATGTTTTCCTTGTAATCATGTACTTTTTTAGTTTACGACTACCACATATACAACAGATATACGGGTGCGAGGGGTATGGACAGAGTGAAAGTGATTTAGTTGAGGTCGATTTTTCAAAAGTTTACTTTCGGTTCAAATTGTTGATTGGTTTGAACTCAACTATCGACCATTTATATGCCTTGGCGGAGGTTAACTTTAGTTGTGAATTCTATTGTGGAAAGTTTTGTTAAAGTTGATATTTTTAAATTATGCCTAGAACATGAAATGAAGTGAAAATGCGTAAAGAAATCGTAAGGTTGTGCTCTATAACCATAGATGTTCTTCGGAAACAGCTCATTCCTTTCTTTCTTACTTTATGATTAAGGTGCATAATTATACCCTCCACCACCAGGATGGGGGTATACTAACTTCGTCATACCGTTTGTAACACTTTGATATGTCGACTTGAGACCCTATAAAGTATATATATTCCTGATCGTCATAAAATTCTAAGACTATATTTAGTCGTAGATCGGTTGGGATTGAAAGTGGGCGAAATCGGCCAAAAGGGAAAAATTTCCCTCACAAGTACTAAAAATACCCATAAAAACTCTAATATTTTAGAATATTTTAGCATTTTTTCTAAATATGTCTGCTTGTACTTACTTGATATTTTGTATGCGGACAAAAAGCGATAAAAAAGGTACATATTACACGACAACAGCTATAAACACGAAATTCGGTGTGTACATTCCCCTAATTGAATAGATACATAATATAAACGTATTTTCCAATCTCGTACTTTTAAAGGGTAAAATGGGAATAGAGGGATCAAAATGGTACCAAACAAACGGAGGCGCCTAGAATAATGAAATTCGGTGTATTTATTCCTAAGATTGCGTAGACACGTAAAATAAACGGATTTTTTGAAATTCGTACTTTTTGGGGTTAAAATGGGAAAAGGGGATAAAAATAGTGAGGCTTGGTTGAAAGTGGGCCTATACAAATTACTATGGTTTTTGATTCTTTTTCGTGTTTCCAAATTATCAAAAAATTAAAAAACATAGTAATTTTTATAGGCCCACTTTCAACCAAGCCTTCAAATTTATAGAATAAATAGATGCTGAAATAAAAATTTTTTCGAGAAAATCGATGAGTGCAAACAATTAAAAAAATGAAGTTTAAATTTATTTTTGGTTTTCGAAATTTTCAAAAAATTATTAATTATTATAGGCCCACTTTCAACCAAGCCTCCAAATTTACAGAATAAATAAATGTTTAAATAAAACAAGTAAAAAGGCGTTAAGTTCGACCGAGCCGAATCTTATATACCCTCCACCACGGAGTGCATTCCATAAAATTACCGGTGGATTACCGCCTGTCGACTTTACAAAGAAGTGAAGTAAGTTTAAATGTTGACCTTAAAGTACGATTTGGGAGAAATACTCATTATAACCACTGAATTTCATTATTATAGCTACCAATTTTATCCCGGTTTTATCCTAATAGTACGAATATCGAAAGATATCTTTATTTTTCGTGTCTACACAATCACAGCAACCACCGAATTTCACTATTCTAAATGCAACCGTTTAATTGGTATAATTTTTATGCCTTTCGCCCCATTTTCCGCCTAAAAGTACAATTTTCGAACAAATCCTTTATGTTTCACGTCTACACAGTCAGATAAATGCATACACCGAATTTCATGATTTTATATTCAGCGGTTTGGTTGGTACCATTTTTATCCCCCTTTTCCAATTGTATCCCTTAAAAGTACAAATTTCAAAAAATCTTTATATTTTACTTGTATACGTAATTATAGGAACGTACACACCGAATTTCATGTTTCTAGCTGTTGTCGTATCAAAGGTACTATTTTTATCCCTTTTGTCCCATTTAATCCACTAAATCTTTTCTGTACTTTTTTGTGATTACACGTTACTGGGGAAGGTACGAAACAAATTTCAAGTGTATAAAATTGGAAATTTTCAAAAAAATTGCTTAAATAGTGTAAATATTAGGGGTATTTGCAGTCCTTGTTAGGGAAAATTTTTTCCCTCTGGGCCGATTTCGCCCGGTTTCAATCCCAACCGATGTGCAACCATAAGACATATTAATTTGAACTTCCTACCTCATTTTGTTCGGCCTCTATCGTGCTTTCAACAGACAGACGGACATGGCTAAATCGTCTTAGAATTTTACCAGGATACAGAATATATATACTTTATGGGGTCCCCGTGGAATATTTCAAGGTGATACAAGCGGAATGACAAAGTGAATATACCCCCATCCTGGAGGTGGAGGGTATAAAAAATCGAGGAGTACAAACAATTAAAAATAAAGTTTTAATTTAAAAAATAAAAAATTAAGAAACAAAAGAAAATAAAGAAAAACCATTATTAACGAAGTTATGAGCAAAAGACTGAAAAGAACTACAATTTAACGATTTTTAAAAAAGCTATATCTTTTTAGCGAGTAATCAGAAAGTATACCAGGGGGGTTTTTTTAGTGGGTACAAGAAAAATGTAAAAATGGAGGAAATCAAAAATATATTTTTTTGAACTGTCCGATTTGTCGTGGAATGCCCCTTATATACTTTATAGAGTGTCAGATCGATATTTCAAGGTGTTACAAGCGGAATGACAAAGTTAGTATACCCCCGTCCATAACCAGTTTCTTCTTGGATTTTTCATTGTTTTTATACCTTGTGTTTATGAACTAACGAAAAAAATATAATATTGATGATTTTTCATTGTAATTCAGGTTGATATTGTAAAAAATCGAAAAAAAATCGTAAAAAACAGAAGCCATCATTTCACCACTTTCATACTCACACAGTCGCTTAAAAATAGACCTAAGCACGCTACTTTAAAATTTCAACAAAATGGAATAGTGTAATCATTTCGAAAATCTAAATAAAAGAATTAAAATTGCAAAAAAAATCTAACCGTGCTAAAACCTCACCAATATTTCGAAAATAATTGAAATTTTCTTTTAAAACAAGGTATGACAGATCGGTAAAGTATTTCAGCTGTTACAGGCGAATTAATAAACACACCTTTTGAAAAAGTAGTATTTTTTCACTCTTGAATTGGTCATAACTCGAGAAATTTTTTATTTTCAAAAATACAATATTTTTATGAGAAGAATGCATACAGAAACTTTCAGAACAATCACAGCTATCGAATTCAAAAAGCGTACCACATGATATGGAATGACTCATATTGTTTTCGAGTTCAGAAAGCCAAAATACATCAGAAAATGCTATACATGTTCCTCCTGGATGGAGGTATACTAACTTTCTTATTCCGTTTGTAACACCTTGAAATATCGACATGAGACCCTAAAAAGTATATATATTCTTGATCGTCATAAAATTCTAAGACGATATAGCCATGTCCGTCCGTCCGTCTGATGAAAGCACGCTCGCATCTAAACGAAAAGAGCTAGAACGTCCAAATTTTCCATAAATGCGTCTTATAGTCGTATATTGGTTAGGATTGAAACGGGGCGAAATCGGCCCAAAGGGTATTTTCCCTCACAAGGACTAAAAATACCCATAATAATCCCTAATATTTCAGAGTATTTAAGTATATTTTTTTAAAATGTCTGCTTGTACTTACTTGATATTGCGTATGCGCATTCCACCTTTAATAAAAACGTGCACCATAAAGTGATTTTTATTCGTAGGGGGTGAAATGGGGGCAAGAAGGCTATCTATCAAACGACAAAAGCTAGGAACACGAAATTTGGTGTGTACATTCCTCTAATTGTAGTTAGTAGATACATAATATAAAACTATTTACTTTTAAGGGGTAAAACGGGAATATAGGGATAAAAATGGTACCAACCAAACGGCTGCACCTAGAATAATGAAATTCGGTGTATACATTCCACCGATTGCGTTGACACGTAAAATAAATGGAATTTTCGAAATTCGTACATTTTTGGGTTAAAATTGGTAAAGAGGGATAAAAATAGTACCAAACAAATGAACGCAGCTAGAGTCATGAAATTCGGAGTATTCATTCTTCAGACTGCGGAGACGGTTTTTTCCAAATTCGTACTTTCAAGGGATACAATGGATACAGAGGGATAAAAATAGTACCAACTAAACGACTACAACTAGAATGATGAAATTCAGTGTGTGCATCACTCTAATTGCGTAGACATGTAAAATAAAGAAATTTACTCTTAAAGAGGGAAACTAGGAAAAAGGGGATAAAATGGTACCAACCAAATGGCCGCATCTAGAATCATAGAATTCGGTGTATACATTCCTTTGACTGCATAGACAAGCAATATAAAAAGTTTTTTCCAAATTCGTACATTTTACTTTTACGACAAAAAGTGGTTAGGTTATTTTGCACTATGTACGTGAGATAATAGATTTTTAAAATTTGTACTTTTGGAATTAAAATAGAATGAAAATACAACCAACTGCAGCTCCTACTATCTACCAATATTTATTTAGGCTTTTTGAAAATATAAATATAAGAATACTTTTTTTTGAATTGACTTGAAGTGTTATTTCGGTATGTAAACATATTAGTAGCCTTGCCGTATAAGCGAGGTTTTAAATAATTAAAATTTTATATTTATTTATAAAATTATTTTTTTCTATTGAACTGGGATATTGTCCTGGCTCAAGACCATTTTGCTTCTATATTTAATAGAATGCAAATTTATTTACAAATGGCATGGTGACATTCATTACTTGGCTGCAGACTACCACGATCATGTTTTCGACCATGTCAAAAGTCTTTTCAAGTGGCTTCGCAGCGACTTTTCAACATCAAACCCGGCCTCTATAAGGAGATGATTCTCACAAACGAACGAGAAGCACAAGTCACTTGCCGAATTTGCGTTTAAAAAATCGCACCAAGTAATAAAGCACACATGCCATCTTACAAGCATCTCATTTAGTTGCATATGTAAGTATGTGTATATGCAGGTATAGTTACCCAGCAATACTTCTACCTTGCCAACGCTCATTTGTTTTAGTTTTTTCGTTTGCATTTTTTTGGTCTGTAATCAAATCATTGTACAGTTGGCCACGTCCGTTTTTTACCCGTTTTTTATATAAGTTTTGCATACAAATTCATTTATTTGAATTATTGGCAACATTACCTCTGTTCGCGCCATGAGGTTTTTAATTTTCAGAAATGATTCCATGATTTTTCTGCAATTTTTTCCAACTAATTTGTTTTACTCTTTTGGGGAATTCTGACTCAATAATTCATCTTCAGGCCTGTCAGTGTTACAAACTTCTTTGACATTCCCCGCATACCAACAGCTTGACCAGTATATGTTTGTAAATCTAATTCAGAATGTTTATGCTCTGGCGTTTGCATTGTATGTGTGTGTGTCATGTCGCCTTGGAAGTGTTTGTTGCTGATGTTATTATTTTGAGTTTCGTTTTTTTGAATTTGTTTTTGTTTCGTTGGCAGCCTGATATTATGTAATTTATTGTTAACTTATACAAATTTTAGAGAAATCATCAGGACCGAGATCATTTCAAAAGCAAACGGTCCTTTTTTGATTCAAACAATCATATAAAGCTGGCCGTTTGCCTCACCACACCCTTCATGTCCGACATGTCCCTCTGGGATAATGCCTGCTCAAATGCGAGTCTATAAACTAAAGTTTGTTATACTATGTCTATTTGGGAAACTTTTGTTCGGTTTGCTGTTTCGCTTTTTTTGAGGTCACATGTGTGAACGTGACTGGCAGAATGTAAATGAGATGGTAGCGGTGGTAAGTTGTTCCAATACCCTTTTGTTTTTGTTGTTATCCTTAAAGGAAATTTAAGTCAAAAGACAACAAACAGTTTAAAATATTCTACATTGTCCGAGTATTTTACGTTGGCGGTGAAAGTACAAAATAAATGGTCGGAATGCAAGACTTGTTTGAATGTCGTTGAAAAAAGTTTCAAGGAAATGTGGTAAATGTAGTACTTCATTACTGCTGAGTCCATGTAGTGTTTATTCTTTGCATTTGTTTAAATATTGTGATTTGTTTCTCTGCAAAGTGCATCATTTTCCTTCTATTATAACCAACACTACTTCATGGAATAGGAGTCAAGCAAAATGTTAGCAGAGCGGTCAGAACGCCCAGAAATCAACAGCTGAAGCGATTCTACGATGTCTGTCTGTCCGTTCATATAAAGCTTGTGATCGAAGTAAAAGTTACTAGGGTTATCCGATCCGATTTTTTGCTGACAGGTTGTTATTGAATATGTCCAATTTTACGAAGTTTTAACTTTAATTGATTTATTCATACATGAAGACGATATATAATTTGTAAATGTTCTTTGATAAAATGCCAGCTATTACAAAATAAAAACAAGTAAGAAGGCGTACTTATTGATTGTCTTTTATTCCTTAGTGCAATTGGCTTCAACGTTCCTGCTAAGTGTCTTCAATTCTTTGAATTTTATAATATTCCTGTGCATTAATTATAATTGTAATTATTCTTGTAATGAACCTATTTTGAGATCGTTGAAGGAATTCAATTTAATTAATAAGAAATTTGCTTTAGATTTATCGCTTCCCATCAATATATTTATTGAAATTTTAGATTTATATTAAATTTAGTTTTTAAGCAAGTCTGTAAGGATATGTTTCCATAGACTATTGAAATAAATAAATATCAGGTGCATTGTCAGTCGTTATTTGGTAGAAACCATTTCCCTCAGGACAGCCCAAATGTCCGTACCGTTTTGATAAGAAAAGTACTAATATTTATTAAACAAAATGTTTCATATTAACAGTAGAATGTTCATACCTAATTTCACGATTTTAGCTTCAGTCGTTTGCTTAATAGCAGTTTTATTCTCTTTTTCGTTTTGACCCTAACAATACGGTTTTGGAAAAAGTCTTCTTATTTTCTGCGTTTACGCAGTTAGGCGAATTTCATGATTGATTAGTGCCAAATTTAATCCCATTTAGATCCCGAAGGCACGATTATCGAAAGATCTCTTTACTTTTCGCGTCTATGCAGTCAGAGCAATGTACACACCGAATTTCACTATTTTAGCTGCAGCCATTTGGTTGGTACCATTTTTGTCCCCATTCGCCCCATTTTTCGCCCAAAAGTACAAATTTCGAAGAATTCCTTTATGTTTAACGTCTATACAGTCAGATGCATGTATACACCGAATTTTATGATTTCAACTTCAACGGTTTAGCTGGTACTATTTGTATCCCTCTTTTTCAATTGTATCCCTTAAAAGTACGAATTTCAAAAAATCCTTCTATTTGACGTGTCTACGCAATTAGAGGGATATACACACCGAATTTCATGATTCTAGCTGTTGCCGAATCGTTGGTACTATTTTTATCCCTTTTTCGTCCCAAAAGTACGAATTAAAAAAAAAATCCCTCTATTTTACGTTTTTACGCAATTAGAGGGATGTATATTCCAAATTTCATGTTGCTAGCTGTTGTCATTGGTACCATTTTTATCCCTTTTTGTCCGCTAAAATTTTTATTTATTTTTTGGTGCTTTTACGATATAAGAGGAATGTATGCAGCGAATTGCAAGTGAATATAAAGCAGAAATTAAAAAAAAATGCTTAAATAGTCTAAATATTAAGGTGTATTTCAGTCTTTGTTAGGGAAATATTTTTCCCTCTGGGCCGATTTCGCCCACATTCAATCCCAACCGATCTGCAACCATAAGACACATTTGGGGAAAATTTGAACCTCCTAGCTCATTTCGTTCGTTTGCTAGCATGCTTTCAACAGACAGACAGACGGATAGACAGATATGGCTAGATCGTCTTAGATTTTTTCCCACGACCCAGAATATACTTTATGTAGTCTCCGACGAATATTTCAAGGTGTTACAAGCGGAATGACAAAGTGAATATACCCCCATCCGTAGGTGAAGGCTACAACAAGTATGGAAAGATTAAAGTCGGGCAGGCCGACCATATGATATACTCCACTTTCTATCCGAATACAATTCAATTCGGTAAAAAAAGTGAAAACGGGAAGGATTTTTGTTTCCTAATCATTGGCTAACAGATCTGACCCAATTTATCAAATCGAGAAGAATATTTGACCCACTTCCAGGTAATGTATAAGGTTTTATGCTAAATTTGAAGAATTTCGGTGAAAATACTTAGTTTCTGGGGCGGAAAAAGTTAAGCCGGGAGCGACAGTTGTATGTTAGCTATATATAAATTTGAACCGATCTGGCACATTTTCACCAAAGATGTTTCTTGTTGAAATATAAGCTATTTTGCAAGATTTGAAGAAGACCTGTTAAAATATGTGGTTTATAGAGTGGAAAAATCATATCAGGAGTGAAATTTGTGTGGGAGCTATATATAAATCTGAACCGATCTGACCCATTCTCACCATCTTTCTAGTTGAAATATAAGATGTTTTGCCTATTTCGAAGAAGAACATATGTTAAAATATGTTATATCTAGATTGAAAAGAGTCAAGCCGGGGGTGAAATTCATATGGGGACAATATATAAATCTGAGGCGATTTTCTTTAAGTTAAATAGCTTTCGTCCTTATCCCAAAAAAATTCGTTGTGAAAAGTTTCATTTTGTTCTGGCTACAATTACGACCTGTACTTTGGTTACAAGAATACAGACGGATATTGCTAAATCGATTCAAAAAGTGATTATATGTCGATCGGTATAATTAACAATTGGTCTATCTCGCTTCCTTTTGAAAGTGGCTTCGCATCGACTTTTCAACATCAAACCCGGCCTCTATAAGGAACTGATTCTCAGAAACGAACGAGAAGCACAACTCACTTGCCGAATTTGCGTTTAAAAAATCGCACCAAGTAATAAAGTACACATGCCATCTTACAAGCATCTCATTTAGTTTCACATGTAAGTATGTGTATATGCAGGTATAGTTACCCAACAATACTTCTGCCGTGCCAAATGAACCGATTTCCTCCAAATTCAATACTTGGCCAAAAAAAGTAACTTTCGCCAAATTTCATGACAATCGGACAACAATTGCGACCTGTAGAGTGCGAAAAAGCTTAGATGGACAGCAGACGGACTGACGGACAGACATACATAGTTAAATCGATTCAGCTCGTGATTCTAAGTTGATCCGTATACTTAATGGTGGGTCTAGCTCGATTATTTCTTTTCGTTACAAACATTTGGCGGAAAACTAACTTATAATACTCTAGTCCACGGTGTGGGTATACAAAATTCAAATATGTTTTTGTCACGACGATTTCAATAAGTATAAAGAAATTTTACGCTAAAAAGTATTATAACAACGAAAAAGACAAAACAAGAAAAATATTAAACTTTCAACAAAAAAGTCATAACGTGAATCTTGTGTATAATGAAGTTTTGCCCCCACAAAAAAACCCGCAAACAATTGCACAATTACACAACTTTCTCGAAAAAACTCTGACTAGTGAGTGTGGAGCCTCAAAAGTATCGGGAAAGCGCTCTAATACCAGCGCCACCACCACCACCACCAACATCATCAATATAATACCAACAATTGTCAATACTAGAGACGCTGCCGCAACAAAAACTCGACAAATCATTGCATGAGCCGTGCCGCAAAAAACTATACGTATCAAGACAAATGCAGAAAAAAAACACAACTTCAAATCCTTAAGTTTAGCGAAGAATCTCTCATCACAAGCGAAACAGGAAAAAAGGGCAGCGTTGAAACGCGAAAAAACGAAGTAAAAAGACTGAAGGAAGCCAACACAAGTGGAAGAAGAAAAAGTGGAAAAGTTATAAGATGATAAATCACAGCAGCACAACAAATGTTAGATGGAAAACTGGCAAAAGACTAAAAGTTTCAAATGCATCAGTTAAACACAAACGAAAGGAAGATGAAAGAACGACGAGTGGAAAATAAAAGAACGAAAACTGAACCGTAGTCATTGGGCAGCCGCTATTCGAAGCTTCCATTTTTTTGGAATGATGAAAGCCAGATATCATTGAGAAGATCAAACACTTTTTGTGCATTTATTTGTAAAACCTAAAAGGAAGGGAGATGGACCGGTTTTGGGAAACCAACCGGGGAAACCGGTGTTTTCAGGTTGGTTAGCCGGTTTTTTGAAATCCAAGAACATTTGAATTTTTTGGATATATTGCACTTATAACTATTGGGATCCTTGCCCAATAAAATATGGAAATAGTCAAGATTGTTTAATAGCTATGAAAATAAACTAGAGCGACTGGATTGAGCGAAGGAACTTGGATGGAATGATTGGATTGATTTGTGATGTGAAATCTGAGTACTGATTACAACATTGAAACTTTTAACAAATCAGTAGAAAAACAAACGAAATTGCAATATTATATAGAGAAGTAGGACGTCGAAGTGAAACGCCGATGGTTTGCTTTTATGAGTTTATGCCTATGGGAATCATGTGTTAAGATCTAGTTTTTTTTCTATTCGCGCCTAACGAAATTTATACAGAAAGTATACATACATAGATGTGTATTAAAGAACCGGAGTTATATCCGAATACTCTGGTATTACAATACCTATGCTCTGGTATAAATCTACAAAAACGGAATTAAAGTACATATTTGTAGCATATTGCATTCTGACCGCTGAGTTGATTAGACATAATAAATATTAGTATGGCTATTGATGGTCCAGTTATAAGCTGAATTAATAAAACTGAAGTGTTTATTTAACAAATTTTCTATTTCTAATCGTAAATAGAAAATCGCCTAATTTTATTATTGATTATTGATGGAACCTTTTTATACTCTCTGCTGGTTATACCCTCCACTCTTATACCCTCCACTAGGGCATTATGTCTTTGTGTATTTGTTTGTAACATCCAAAATGAAGGGAGATAGACCCATTATTAAGTATCGATTTAGCCATGTCCGTCCGCAATTATTGTCCGATCCTAACAAAAATTGGCACAATTTGCCGCCCAAGGACGAAGAAAATCTGTTCAGATTTAGATATAGCTCCCATACAAATGTCGCTCTCGATTTGAACTGAATTTCTGAACTATAAACCACATACATATTTCATACGATTTGCTTTAAATTTGGCACAACATCTTATAATCCAATTGTGATGAATGTGGGTAAGATCGTTTCAGATTAAGATATACCCCCCGTACAAATGACGCTCACGATATGACTTTTTTTATATGTGTCATCTTTTTAAAATTTGGCACAAAGCCTTATATTTGAACTGGAAACATCTACGATGTAAGTGAGTCAGATCTGTTCAGTTTTATATATAGCTTTTTCCGCTCTATACCCCCCACCAATACAAAAATCGTTCCCGATATCACTTTTTTCTCCGAATTCAATCGTAATGGGGTAGGAAGTAGCTAGTATAATATAGTCGGCCCCGTCCGACTTTAGCCTTTCCTTACTTAATGAAATTCTATTTGAATCTTCTCTTCTTGGAATTCTTTAATAATTTTCAACTTATAGCTGATATTCTATAATTTAAGCTTACGTCTCGATGTAAGCTTTATTTAACAAGCGCACGCAAAATCCTGATAGTAAAAAATGAAAATGAAAAAAATAAAAAATAAATTGCAAAGAAATATCTCCCCTAATATGTAATCCTACTAACAGAGGTAAATCAATAAAAACAAGTAAGAAAAGGCTAAAGTCGGGCGGGGCCGACTCTATGATACACTCCACTTTCTATCCGAATACAATTCAATTCCGTGAAAAAGTGAAAACGGGAAGGTTTTTTGTATCCTGTAAATGTATGTGTTTGACCAAAAATTTTAAATCGGAAAGAACATTTGTATGAGGATATATTGAAACCTGGAAAGAAATAGGTGAAATATAAAATGTATAGTTTGGCCAAAATCGGTTAAACTTTTGGGAGCAACATTTGTATTTTGGCTAAATTTAAATCTGAACCGATCTTACCCACTATCTCCATAGTTTTGTTTAGTTAGATTATAAGATTTTATTTATTTATTATGAATTATAATACAAAGTAAATTTATATTCTAATTTTGGGGCCAGGGATTGAGCCGGAGTGACTAAGACCATTGTAGCTAGTTATTGCAGCGACAGACCAGAGCCTCTGGTGGGAATCGAACCCACGACCCCCACGCTGATAGCCGAGCACGCTACCAACTCGACTACCGGGGCGCTCTAGATTATAAGATGTTGTGCCAAATTTAAAGAAAATCTAACACAATATGTGGCTTTTAAAGCGGCAAAAGTCAAATCGGGAGCGGCATTTGTATGGGGGCTATATCTAAATCTGAACTGATCTTACCCAATTTCTGTAGGTGTTTCTAGTTGGATTATAAGATATTGTGCCAATTTTAAAGAAAATCGGGTACGATATGTGGTTTCTAGAGCGGAAAATGTCAAATCGGGAGCGACATTTGTATGGGACTATATCTAAAACTGAACCGATCTTACCCAATTTCCGCATAGGTGTTTCTAGTTGGATTATAAGATGTTGTGCCAATTTTAAAGAAAATCGGGTACGATATGTGGTTTCTAGAGCGGAAAATGTCAAATCGGAAGCGACATTTGTATGGGACTATATCTAAAACTTAACCGATATTACCCAATTTCCGCATAGGTGTTTCTAGTTGGATTATAAGATGTTGTGCCAATTTTAAAGAAAATCGGGTACAATATGTGGTTTCTAAAGCGGAAAAACTGAAATCGGGAGCGACATTTGTATGGGGACTATATCTAAATCTGAACCGATCTTACCCAATTTGTCCATAGGTGTTTCTAGTTGGATTATAAGATGTTGTACCAAATTTAAAGAAAATCGGGTACAATATGTGGTTTCTAGAGCGGAAAATGTCAAATCGGGAGCGACATTTGTATGGGGGCTATATATAAATCTTAACCGATCTTACCCAATTTTTGCATAGGTGTTTCTAGTTGGACTATAAGATGTTGTGCCAATTTTAAGAAAAAAGCGAGTACAATGTGTGGATTTTAGAGCGGAAAAAGTGAAATCGGGAGCGACATTTGTATTGGGGCTATATCTAAATCTGAACCGATCTTACCCAATTTTTGCATACGTGTTTCTAGTTCGATTATAAGATGTTCTGCAAAAATTAATGAAAATCGGGTACAATATGTCGTTTCTAGAGCGGAAAATGTCAAATCGGGAGCGACATTTGTATGGGGGCTATATCTAAATCTGAACCGATCTTACCCAATTTTTGCATACGTGTTTTTAGTTGGATTATAAGATGTTCTGCCAAATTTAAAGAAAATCGGGTACAATATGTCGTTTCTAGAGCGGAAAATGTCAAATCGGGAGCGACATTTGTATAGGGGCTATATCTAAATCTGAACCGATTTCCTCCAAATACCGATGGTCCTTGGCCAGAAAAAATAACTTCTGCCAAGTTTCATGCCAATCGGACAACAATTGCGACCTGTAGAGTGCGAACAAGCTTAGATGGACTGCAGACGGACGGACGGACAGACGGACAGACAGACATCGTTAAATCGACTCAGCTGGTGATTCTAAGCCGATCGGTATACTTAAAGGTGGGTCTAGCTCGATTATTTCTTGGTGTTACAAACATTTGGGGCGAAACTAACTTATAATACCCTAGCCCACGAAGTGGTGTAGGGTATAAAAATAAACGACCAGCATTGCAAATAAATATCTCTCCTAATATGTAATCCTACTAACAGAGGTAAAGCAATAAAAAAATCCCACTTATGAATGCGCGATCCCACTCTCAAAAAATGTCCCACTAATGCAGGTTGGACTGTAAAAGATTACATTTTTGTCAAAATAAAACAAGTAAGGAAAGACTAAAGTCGGACGGGGCCGTCTATATGATACACTCCACTTTCTATCCGAATACAATTCAATTCGGTAAAAAAGTGAAAACTTTAAGCATTTTTTATGTTTCCTAATCATAGGCTAACATGACCTGAAGTAATTGATCAAATCGAGAAGAATATTTGTATCAGGGCTACAATAGGTTCTTCCAGTTGAAGTATAACGTGTTATGCTCAATTTGAAGAAATTCGGTGAAAATACGTGGTTTCTGGGGCGGAAAAATCAAGCCGGGAGCTATATATAAATCTGAACAGATCTGACTCATTTTCACCCTGTGTGTTTCTAGTGGAAATATAAGATATTTTGCAAAATTTGAAGAAAATCTGTTAAAATATGTTGTTTCTAGAGCGGACTCAAATTGAGAGCAAAATTTGTATGGGAGCTATATATAAATCTACAGCGATCTAACCTATTTTCGCATTGGGTGTTTCTAGTTGAAATATAAGACGTTTTGCCAATTTTGAAGAAGATCTGTCAAATCGGGAGTGAAATTGGTATGGGACGTATATCTAAATCTGAACCGATTTTATTCAAATTAAATTGCATTCGTCCTTATCTCGAAAAACTTCGTTGTGCAAAGTTTCATTAGTTTCTGGCTACAATTGCGACCTGTACTCTGATTACAAAAAGAGATGGACGGACAGACGGACGGACGGACATTGCTAAATCGATTCAAAAAGTGATTCTAAGTCGATCGGTATAATTAACAATGGGTCTATCTCTCTTCCTTTTGAGTGTTACAAACAAATGCACAATGACATAATACTCTCGTGGAGTGTATAAAAATGAATTCTTTCTACCTTTCAAAGTCAAAGCAATCGGTAGTTCAGGTTTAAAATTTTAAATGGCCCACCCTATAGTTAAAAAGCCGGTTTTGCTCCCCAACGTATTTTTCTAGAGCCGATATATTTTTGAAATAATCGTACAAGCATATCAATCTCCATTTTCTTGGGGGTATAACTTTTTTGGCTTCACACAAATTGATTCAATTTACTATATCTGCTACACCTTTTTCTCAATGTTTGTGGTATTCAAGACATTACATTTGCCCAACATTTACCTTTTACTTTACTTATTACTTCACTTCTAAGTCATTCCAAAGTAAACCTTCTCCTATGCGAGGATGTTCATTCGTAGAACAGGAAAGAAGCTATACAAGCGTCAGTTGTTAACACACAAAAAAATAAAAGAAAATCGCAACACAGAACACCATTTCAAATAAATAAGAAAACTTTAAAAAACAAAACCAAAAAAGATGGTGTTCAAGTATTGGGCGTAAATAAATGCCAACATCAGGTATATCAACGGCTAACAAGAGACATTTCTACTATTCCTACTTTTACCTTTGCGACGCCAGCAATGAAATTACCTAGTTTTTCTTTCAACGAAAACCAAGGAAAGTGGGCAGAAAGGGCGAATACGATGTTATCTGAAGACAAAGCTAACTCTGTGCCCTCGTTGAAATGAAAAAAGAAATGCAACGTCTCGGTGGTAGCTGTGATTACCAGACTGGATGGTAATGAATCGCTGTATGACGCCAATCTTTTGTCAATATATCAGGCTATGCTGATGATATCACAGTAATATCTTTAGAATATTGTAGGACGCAAGAATGATATTCTAATTTTTGTGATACAGGTGATAGTACCACAATGTCAGGCTAAAACAACTAACGGAAGGACAGCGCCACACAGTGAAATATTTTCGTACAAGCTGCGGAAAAAATTAGAAGGAATAGAGCTAGTACCTCGAAATTTTGCACACATCCCTTACATCGTCCTACAATTTTTTGTTAAAATTCGCCCAAAACCACGCCCACCTCTCATGTAAGTTAAAACGAAAAAAAATCGTTATTTCACTAGAGTCCAAAATTAAATAAAAAATGTCAAATGCCAACGCTCAAATATTTTTTTTGCGGATTTCCAAAATTTTATAAAAATTATTTTATTTTTTAATCGATGACACACGGCTATTACAGTTTAATAAATAATAAATTATGCCATAAAACCATACATCCCTAAAGTATGCTTTAAATAAATTTTCCAAAATACATTAACTGAGAACAAAGAAGAATGTAATGCTTCATTTTTGGCTTAGAAGGTTTTACCATTTCAGTAATTAAATCGATATTTGCAGCTATAAGCAGAATATTCTTTTCAAAATGAATAAATAAGACAATGGTTTAACAATATTTGTAAATGCCGAGGCATACGCCGGCCTCGCGAATATACTTTTGTACTGTAGAAAATTACCAATACTGAATAAATACAACCTTCAGGTAAAACTCTGTCGTAAACGTAATTACACTTTTTTAAATGCAAATGAACACCTCAAGAGCTCCTATTTTCTACGAACTAAAGGAAATTTCAATACGATACATGGTTTCTGAGAGACATCCTATTAAAATAACCTATATCATAATGAAATTTTCAACTATTTTAGCATTTATGAACTTTAAATTCATCCACAGTTAAAATTAACCGCGATATTGGCTAACTCTTTTTGAATATGTTTAATAAGGGTTAGTCTTGGGAAAATGAAATCAGCAAAGCGAGATTTGGTAGCCTTTCAACACCATCGCTCTCCTCTAAACATGGTAAAATAGCTCCAAAGAAAAGCGCCCGAGCGTATATGGCAATTGCATTCCATCTTTGGTTTGATGCATATAGTATAGCTACTGAGAAGATCGGAAGAGGTGAAGTATTTCGTACACACTTTTAAAAAGCCTAGACACTTGAATGCTTCTTTCGACACATCAAATTCATGTTTTGTACATCGAACATCGCATTGTATTTTCATGCCCAGAACATCGAGACTCTTCAATTCAATATCCACAACGTACATAGAAATCAACAACACCGTTGGATCAGTTAATCGCTTGTGATACAATAAGGAGCACTGTATCTTACGTGCATTAAAATCTACCCAATTTACTGGAAATGACCAGTAAATCCTGTCTGAGTGACTCATTCATAAATCGCCTTTTGTCCTCAATTTCATGAAGACTTGGTCTATTCATCGAATGTGTATTTTCGATTGAATTTTTACTGTCATCCGCGAATGAGTAGACTGGATTTGTAGTCCGAGGTCCAAGAGGATGTCGATGAAAATAAGAACAAGTAAAAACGGAGTTAAGTTCGGCCGGGCCGATCTTTATATACCCTCCACCATGGATTGCATTCCACAGAGGTTGTCGGCTTTCGTAGAAATGCAGTAATATTACAGGAAAATATAAATTTTTTAATACAGCCAAACCAAAACAAATACAAATATTGAAAAAATAATTTTATAAATAAATATAATATTTTAATTATTTCAAACCATTATTTATTTCAAATCAGAAAATATCTTATATTGATATTTTCAAAAAGTCAGAGGAATGTATACTCCGTCTTTCATGACTGTAGCTGCGGTCATTTGATTGGTACTATTTTTATCCCCTTTTTTCATTTTAACCCCAAAAAGTACGAATTTTGAAAAATCCCTGTATTTTACTTGTCTATGCAATCTGAGGAATGTATACACCGAATTTCATTATTCTAGGTACAGCCGTTTGGTTGGTACCATTTTTATCCCTCTATTGCCATTTTACCCCTTAAAAGTACGAATTTGGAAAAAATACTTTTATATTATGTATCTACTTAACTAGAGGAATGTACACACCGAATTTCGTGTTTCTAGCTGTTGTCGTTTAATATGTACCATTTTTATCACTTTTTTGCCCCCTTTCACCCCCTACAAATAAGAATCACTTTATGGTGCACGTTTTTGCTATAAGGGAAATGCGCATACCAAATATCAAGCAAATGTAAACAGACATATTCAAAAAACATGCTTAAATACGCTAAAATATTATGGATTATTATGGGTATTTTTAGTCCTTGTGAGGGAAAAATTTTTCCCTTTGGACCGATTTCGCCCCATTTCAATCCCAACCGATCTACGGCTATAAGACGCATTTATGGAAAATTTGAATGCTTGAATTTAGATGCTAGCGTGCTTTCAACAGACGGACGGACGGACATGGCTAGATCGTCTTAGAATTTTATGACGATCAAGAAAATATACTTTATAAGGTCTCATGTCGATATTTCAAGGTGTTACAAACGGAATGACAAAGTTAGTATACCCCCATCCTGGAGGTGGAGGGTATAAAAAAGGAATATTCTGATTATAGCTGCAAACATCGATTTAATTACTGAAATGGTAAAACCTTCTAGGCCAAAAATGAAGCAATATATTTTTCTTTTTTAATACATTTTGGAAATTTTATTTAAAGCAAACTTTGGGATGTAAGGATTTATGGCGGGCGAGAGCATGTAAATATTGGGCCGATATTAAACTTAAGTTATTTACAAAGCCGTTTGTCATCGATTGAAATTTTTATCAAAAATTTTGAAAATCTTATAAAACTAAAAATTTTAATTTGGCGTTTCACTGACAATTTTCACTTAATTGTGAACTCAAATGAAATCACTAGTAATGATTTGCCATAACATAAATATTAAGATAAGAAGTTTATGGCGATTTTTTATGTTACATGGGAGGCAGGCTTGGTTGTGGGCGGATTTAAATAAAAAATTGTGTTTTTCATCTAATTTGACGTTATAAGTGATGTGTGCGAAATTCCAAGGCCTTAGCTCTACTACGTTCTAATATTCGCCGCATCTCGCAGGAAAATAGTTCACTATTCGCCGTGACAAACTCTATCAAAGTTCTTGGAGATATCTAGAGCAACAACCTTACTCTCACCAAACTGGTGGATGTATCGATTCCACTTTTCGGACAGCAGCGTCATCAGGTCACTCGTAGATAGTTTCCTACGGAAGCCATACTGTCGATCACTAAGTAATTAAGTCATTAGTCTCCAAATACATCACGAGATGGTGGTTAACCATACTATCCATAACCTTTGTATGTTCGCAATCTTCAACTTTCGACTAATCGATTAATCGACTTTGGGAAGGAAAAAGTTGAAATCGACTTTACCATTGCAAAACTCGAATAGTCGACTTTCCAAAAGTGGAAAAGTCGACTTTTGTTCTCGACATTTTGCATCAATGAATTTAAGTTATTGAATATCGATTTTACTTTTTTCGCTCTAGAAAACACATCCTTTATCCGATTTTCTTCAAATTTGGCACAACAACTAGAAACATCTATGCAAAAAGAGGGAAAGATCGGTTCAGATTTATACATTCAATATAAATGTGTCTCGATTTTGTTTTGATTTGGTCTATTCGTCTTTTCATTCATTTGCGATGTCGTCTTTTTATTCCATGCTTTATAAATATAAGGTTACTTTCTATATATGTTTGTGTGCCACAAAATTTGAAATCAATTTTTGAAAGCTTTTTTCTCAACCAATTTTGCTCAAATTTTGCACACTTAATCATTTTCGATGACAATACAAGGATATGGAAAAGTTTGACCAATTGGACAAAGGGGCGTGGCACCTCCCATACGAAGTTAAAACCTATTATTGAATATTGTCAGTTCTATGACACCTAGAATGCTGAAATTTTGTGTAAGTGCATCTAGCATCAATTCGCATAGTTGTGCCAAAAATGGGCGGTATTGGAAAAGTGGGCGTGACATCTCCCATACGAAGTTAAAACCTATTATTGAATATTGTCAGTTCTATGACACCTAGAGTGCTGAAATTTTGTGTAAGTGCATATAGCATCAATGTGCATAGTTGTGCCAAAAAGGGGCGGTATTGGAAAAGTGGGCGTGGCACCTCCCATACGAAGTTAAAACCTATTATCGAATATTGTCAGTTCTATGACACCTAGAGTGCTGTAATTTTGTGTAAGTGCATCTAGCATCAATGTGCATAGTTGTGCCAAAAATGGGCGGTATTGGAAAAGTGGACGTGGAACCTCCCATACGAAGTTAAAACCTATTATTGAATATTGTCAGTTCTATGACACCTAGAGTGCTGAAATTTTGTGTAAGTGCATCTAGCATCAATGTGCATAGTTGTGCCAAAAATGGGCGGTATTGGAAAAGTGGGCGTGGCATCTCCCATACGAAGTTAAAACCTATTATTGAATATTGTCAGTTCTATGACACCAATTCGCATAGTTGTGCCAAAAAGGGGCGGTATTGGAAAAGTGGGCGTGGCACCTCCCATGCGAAGTTAAAACCTATTATTGAATATTGTCAGTTCTATGACACCTAGAGTGCTGAAATTTTGTGTAAGTGCATCTAGCATCAATTCGCATAGTTGTGCCAAAAATGGGCGGTATTGGAAAAGTGGGCGTGGCACCTCCCATACGAAGTTAAAACCTATTATTGAATATAGTCAGTTCTATGACACCTAGAGTGCTGTAATTTTGTGTAAGTGCATCTAGCATCAATGTGCATAGTTGTGCCAAAAATGGCGTGGCACCTCCCATACGAAGTTAAAACCTATTATTGAATATTGTCAGTTCTATGACACCTAGAGTGCTGTAATTTTGTGTAAGTGCATCTAGCATCAATGTGCCAAAAATGGGCGGTATTGGAAAAGTGGGCGTGGCACCTCCCATACGAAGTTAAAACCTATTATTGAATATTGTCAGTTCTATGACACCTAGAGTGCTGAAATTTTGTGTAAGTGCATCTAGCATCAATTCGCATAGTTGTGCCAAAAATGGGCGGTATCGGAAATGTGGGCGTGGCACCTCCCATACGAAGTTAAAACCTATTATTGAATATAGTCAGTTCTATGACACCTAGAGTGCTGTAATTTTGTGTAAGTGCATCTAGCATCAATGTGCATAGTTGTGACAAAAATGGGCGGTATTGGAAAAGTGGGCGTGGCACCTCCCATACGAAGTTAAAACCTATTATTGAATATAGTCAGTTCTATGACATCTAGAGTGCTGTAATTTCGTGTAAGTGCATCTAGCATCAATGTGCATAGTTGTGCCAAAAATGGGCGGTATTGGAAAAGTGGGCGTGGCACCTCCCATACGAAGTTAAAACCTATTATTGAATATTGTCAGTTCTATGACACCTATAGTGCTGAAATTTTGTGTAAGTGCATCTACCATCAATGTGCGTAGTTCTGCCAAAAATGGGCGGTATTGGAATAGTGGGCGTACCACCTCCCATACGAAGTTAAAACATATTATTGAATAGTGTCAGTTCTATGACACGTATAGTGCTCAAATTTTGTGTAAGTGCATCTAGCATCAATGTGCGTAGTTGCGCCTAAAATGGGCGATAATGCAAAAGTGGGCGTGGCACCTCCCATATGAAGTTAAAACCAAAATTACACCTACTGTAATTTTGTGTAAGTGCATCTAGCATTAATGTGCGTAGTTGTGACAAAAATGGGCGGTAATGGAAATGTGGGCGTGGCACCTCCCATACGAAGTTAAAACCCATTTTCGAATATATGCCGTTCTATGGCAGATAAAAAACTGAAATTTTGCAGTAATTTTTCCTTCTACAAAAGATAACTAAAAAAGAATTTCTAGGCCCAATAGAATTCTGCTTGCATAAAGCATGGATTTGAAAAAAGATTTTTTTTTTTGATTAAATTACATTACAAAATGGCCGCCAGTTAAAAAAGTGATGCCAACTTAAAGTTCTATACCCCAATAAAAAACACCCTATATAAAGCATGGAAAAAAATCAATGAAAACCGAAGTAAATATTATGAAATTTACCTTTTCTGTTATGTCATATGCAATGTTAATATTGATGTAAAGTATGTGAAACAAAGAAAAGACAAGTTGAGTTAACATACATGAAAGGTATGTCAACCGACACAGCAGCATGTTAAGCTCAGAAAATAAATATCAAAATAGAGAACGATACTCTGCTCTGGTCCAATTTCTTGGTTAAATAACAATAGGTATTTATACTACGAGAGTTCCTTAAATAGTACCTTGACTGAGGTCTGTTCCCTTGAATGGTTAGAACGGAAAAGGAGGAAACGTAATACCATGTCTGAGTACATTGGTTTAAATGTCATGACAATCAGCTGAATTTTATCCACAAACAAATATGGTGCTGCCAATCGCATAAAGGCAAACTGATGGGTCAAATATACCTCAATGTCATCGTGCAACGTCCAACATCTCATGCAACTTCAAGATCTGCTGTTTGCCAACTGTACACATAAAATCGTTGTGTGTATAAAAATTATAAAAAATTTCCTAATATGGCACCGCACTTCTATATAATGTAGTCAGCCTCTAATCTATCAATAACACTGTGGAATACACTCCGTGATGGAGGATATGCAAGATTCGGCCCTGTCGAACTTAACGCCTCTTTACTCGTTTTTTGCTGAGATTAATTAATTTTAGTTCAAAATTGTAATAATGAAACATCACAATTTACTTAACTTAGTCTATTTACTTAACTTAATACTCTAATCTGCCGGTAATACTGTGGAATAATATCCCTGGTGGAGGAAATTTACTTGACTTGAGGAAAAAAATCAACAAAATTTTCCTCAGTTTGAGTAAATATTTAAATATGTTCCTCATTTTGAGTAAATATCATTTTGGTTTGACGAAAATTGAATTGATTTAATTAAAATTTTAAATTGAATTGAATTGAGTCTAGTAAATGTTAACTCATTGTAGGGTTCACTTTCACTTTTCTAAGCGTATATCATAATATTCGATTTATGTGGTTGGTTGGCCGAGGAACGCATCATAAATGATCCCAATTACAAACATTTTCCCATTTCCTTCGTCGTCTGCAATGTTTACATCTTCCGACTTCCTTATAATACTCAATTACATAATAAAAATTATATGGGAAAACAAAATGTCAATGTCATAAACAACTTGTGTCGCTGTTATTTTTGTGTACAACTTCTGTGAAACTTCAAACTTTTCAAGATTTCTCCATTCAATTAAATTGTCTGTGCATAGCAGATAACTTGAAGGGCAATTTCGCATTGATGTCATTTCAACATTCCTCTACCTTAAAGTCAAAATTAACTATGTACATCGAAAAGGAACAAGAAGAGCGGCAGCAATGTCGCCTCAGCCTCGCCATCACATCCATCTATTCATCCATCCATCCATCCATCCATCCATTCTGCACCCGAAATGTGACATATTCGTACAACGTCAAATACACGCGTGTTCATAATGTATGACATAATGTTTTAAAGGATGATGATGAATCATTGTCAAAAATTATTCATAATCGCCTGGATGCGAAGGTGAACTCGCAAACAATCCCCACAAAAACCAAAGATGTAGGTGTCAGAGCAAAACGCTCAAAAAGAGGAAATGACGACAACGACGACGACGACTACGACGATGATGATGACAAGAACAAGAAGAACGATGCAAACAAACAAACGAAACACGCATCATATTCTCGTATGCTGCTTTGGTTAATACCCGGGCATATATTGCTATAAATATGAGCCACTTTCACATTCACATATGGAAGATTTCGAAAATGTTCGACTCCGTTCGCAACATACGGTCTAATATAAGAAAAGGCTAAAAACGGACGGAGCCGATTGTATGATATTGATACTCCGCTCTCATTCAAATTGAAATATTTTATTGCCAAATCGGACAATCAGTCAGCGAAAATATTTGAATAAATTGAAAAAAAAAATATGTGTTTCTAGGCGGAAAGAACTAAAAATCGGAAGGACCGATAAGATCCATTACTTCGTGATCAGTAGGGTCCCTCCCATATCTCTCCCAGAGGACAATTATCATCCAACCTTGGGTATTTCAATGTTGTAGTCTGGTGGATCCCCCTGCCTCTACTTTGCCTCAAAAAAATCAATGTTGTATTGCCTATTACCCTTCTCCAGCACGTGAGTGGCGCACAGTGAACTATTTTCATTCAAGCTGCGACAAAAATTGGAAGGAATAGAGCAAGGGCCTTGAAATTTCGCACACATCCCTTATATCGTCAAATTAGATGAAAAACATTTCTTGTTTAAATCCGCCCACAACCACGCCTACCTTCCATGTAAGTTGAAACGAAACTAGTAAATCAAAAAAAAAATTTTTTTCAAATCCATGCTTTATGCAAGCAGAATTCTATTGGGCCTAGAATTCTTTTTTAGTTATCTTTTGTAGAAGGAAAAATTACTGCGTTATCAGGAGCAGAAATAATAGATTTTTAATTTGTGGTTTGTATGGGAGGTACCACGCCCCTTTGTCCATTCCCGCTCATATTTGCAGCAGCACTTAAAAAATGCACACCAAACCGACGTACCAAATTTTGTTCAAATACCGTTATCAGGAGCAGAAATAATAGATTTTTAATTTGTGGTTTGTATGGGAGGTACCACGCCCCTTTCTACAATCCCGCCCATATTTGCAGCAGCACTTAAAAAATCCACACCAAACCGACGTACCAAATTTTGTTCAAATACCGTTATCAGGAGCAGAAATAATAGATTTTTAATTTGTGGTTTGTATGGGAGGTACCACGCCCCTTTGTCCAATTGGTCAAATTTTTCCATTTCCTTTTATTGTCATCGAAAATGATTAAGTGTGCAAAATTTGAGCAAAATTGGTTGAGAAAAAAGCTTTCAAAAATTGATTTCAAATTTTGTGGCACACAAACATATATAGAAAGTAACCTTATATAAAGCATGGAAAAACGTCATAAATTTCTTACTTTAATATATATGTGAGTACAAATCACTACCGGTGATTTCATTTGAGTCCACAAATAAATGAAAATTGTCAGTGCCACGCCCAACGCCCACATAATTTTTTTGGCTTTTTACGATTTTTGAAATTTTTCATAAAAATTATTTTATTTATTAATCAATGACTCGCGGCTATTATACCTTTATACTCAACTTAAGATTAATATCGACCCAATATTTGCATGCCCTCGCAAGCCGTAAAACCTTTCATCCCTAAAATATGCTTGAAATAAATTGTTCTAAATACATTATCAGAGAACAACGAAGAAAGTATTGCTTCATTTTTGGCTTAGAAGGTTTTACCATTTCAGCAATTAAATCGATGTTATCAGCTATAAGCAGAATATTCATTTTAAAATGAATAAATAAGACAGTATTTTAACAATATTTGTACATGCCGACGTATCGGTCGGTCTCGCGAATATAGTTTTATGCTGTAGAAACAAATTACAAATACTGAATAAATACAACTCTGTCTGAAAAGGAAAGTAGAAACGTAATTACACTTTTTTAAATGCAAAAGAACACCTCAATAGCTCCTATTTGCTACGAACTAAACGAAATTTTATTACGATACATGGTTTCTCTTATCATGAAATTTGCAACTATTTTAGCATTTATGAACTTTAAATGCATCCACAGCTAAAATTAACTTAATTATTGGCAAAATATTTTAGAATTTACTTAATAGGAATGTTCTTTGCAAAATTCAATCAGTAAAGTTGAGATTTGGTCGCAAGAAAGTTGGTAGTTGTTGCCGTAGGTAATACACTGTCTGGCGTTCCGTTTGCAGCTGTGGTTCTGTACGGCTCCTGACATTGTTGTGGATAAATTTTATTGAATTTTTAAGGACTTATTGCCACAATTTCTAACGAAACTTCGGTTTGGGCCCGCTAGAAGATGACCAGATTATATCAAATACACCGTAGCATTGAGTCTCAGATATGATATAGACACTACTTGGGAAAGGTAAATATCTTTTAATGATTTTGTAAATCCGAAAAACCAGCCACATTCCCCCAATGAAATCGCATGTTGCATTAATAAAATCTGTCATTGTTCTTGCACCAACCTATAGCTTCATTGATACAATGTAAAATGTTTTATTAAATGAATAATCAATGAACAATGTTTCATTAGTAATAGATTAATGTAAAGTGTCATTAATACAATGAAAAATTGTCGTTGTCATTATATCAAGGAAGCCGGTGAAGTTAATGTAAAGATATGTTTAATTAATGAAATGTTTCGTTATTGACATTTTGCCATTGTGGTAATGAAGAAGTTTCGTCGCTTTAATGAAATTAATGCGTTGATAAGAAGTAAATATTTCGTTGCTGCATCAAAAATAATTAATACTAAAAAACACTTATTATTGGTTATTTGGCAAAATTTGACTATCTACATATAGTTTGCAGCAATTATATCGCTCAGAAACCAAAATGGAGAATTATAACTTACTTCTTGTATCCTATCCAAAAATACACATACTAAAAAATTAAAACATATTGATGAAACCAGTTCATTCTGGTTATGAAATGTCACATTCTGGTTAAGAAAGAGTTTAATTATTTTGTTTGTGACGGAAAAAGTACAGGAAACTTAATAAAAGCTTGCTAAACCAGTATTTAATCAAATTTAATCAACCACATTATAATCCAGCCACAGATTCTCGTAATATTATTAATTTTGCCTCGATTTATAGAAAAACATATGTCATTTCGTCAATGGAAACTGTTTCGTTGTATTAATGACACAACAAATC
>CANDYM010000657.1:0-20917 GCA_947397865.1 Polietes domitor
AAGTGTAGCCGTTTGGTTGGTACCATTTCTATCCCTCTATTCCCATTTTATCCCTCAAAAGTACGAATTTGGAAAAAATACTTCTATAGAAACATAATATAAAAGTATTTTATTAGAGGAATGTTTACACCAAATTTCGTGTCTCTAGCTGTTGTCCTTTGATATGTACCATTTTTATGCCTTTTTGCCCCATTTCACCCCTACGAATAAAAATCACTTTATGGTGCACGTTTATGTTATAGTGGGAATGCGCATACCCAATATCAAGTAAGTACAAGCAGACATATTGGAAAAAATATTACAATTTACAAAGTTAGTATATCCCCATCCTGGAGGTGGAGGTTATAATAACAGGTTAGGCTAGAAAAATTATGGGCAGTATTTGTTTGGACTTTAACGAGGACATATACACTAGAATGGGTCGCGGTCGATACAAATGGAAAAATTAAATTTTGGATTGTTTAATGATGATTTTCAAAATATTTCGGTCCTAGATCAAACCATCTGTGAGCTAAACGCTCCTAAAAATCATATATTTCCGGTATAATTTTTTTTGTTACATTTTTCTCATTTTTTCTGAAATAATTTTCAGAGTGACAACTAAAAAATTTTTTCGTATTTGGTAGTAGTATTTTATAAAAAATAAATAGCTGCAGTCAATGCTTTTCGAATGATGTTTAAATGGTGGGCATCGGAATGAAATTGAGGCCGCAGCGCTCATTTTTGTAAAAAGAGTCTGAACATTTTGGCTGACAAAAATGGAGTCAATGCCGTCATTTTTCGTCCGATAACATAACACCTCTTACAAAATTTTTCCAAGAAATAATAGTTTTTAAAATTAAATATAAATATATTAAATTAATATATACGCCCAATAGTACGGCCAATAAGTTATTCTAGGACAAGAATACGATTTTTTATTCAAAGTGCTTCCAAGGTTCTATTAATTCAGAAAAAAATGTAACACAAACAAATTACACCAAAAAACATTTCGAAATATTTTTGAAGTTTTTCGAATTTATATTTCTTATACCAAACCCTTTGTGATACCAAGAATTAATCGAGCTTGACCCACCTTTAAATATACCAATCAGCCATGAATAACCACCTGTCAGATTATCAATATAAAACATGTTTTTAAAATACGGGTCACAAGTGTTGTCCGATTGCCATATATATTTTATATTATTGCTCTAGCATAAACATTTAACATTGGATCCTGATAACATTTTCAGGATGATGTCTTTCAACTAGATATAGCAATTTTTTAACAAGAAATTATATGCTATTTGTTCCGATGATCTTTTTATTTACTTTGTGGAACTAGAATATGCCCATATTTTGACCGCAGAATCAAAGATGGACATTCTAAATATGCAATACAAAATAATGGTGTAAAGGTCATCTAAAATAATTCTTTACCTGATAGGCCTTTCTCAGCCCCACCCGAATGTATTTGAAACTGTCTCTAAAAGATATCTCAACAATCTCAAACACTGACTCTTCGGCAGAACCTGACGAGGGGACGATACTATACGAGTATTTTTGGGTCTGTTATTACGAGTCATATAGAACCGAATTTGAGTATGACCATGGCGACATAAAAGTTTTAACAAATGTATTTTGTGAATCTTTGCATATTGTTGATTTTAGTCTCAGTTTAAAATTTATTTTTGCAATTTAAAGGCCGACGAGGCACCTAAGAACTTTTTGCTCCCCTGCTCTTACAAAAGTTCTAGTGTAATGTCAACTCGGCTTTTGGTAACTAATGCGTTTTGAAATTCTGGAAAAAGAATTTGCCCATACAGTTTCGCTCCACTCTAATGTGCTGTAGGTTGCTGAGTGTTCTTTTGTCAAACATCGCCGCTGAACTTCATGTTTCGAAGAAATATTGTGAAATTCACTGTATTTTCAAGAATAATTTTTTTTCAGGCCAAAGGGAAAGCAAATATTTTAATATAGTAGCATACAAACAAGCTGCAAAAGCATGATTGTTCCGTAAATGTATAAACGTTGCCATAGAATACAGTTCTTTGGAAAAAGATATCATAAAAAACCAATTGTATTAAAGTCAATCCCAGAGAAAACTCTGAATAAATTTAGCAAGTTGCAGATGAAAACGACTCCACCCTAAATTCACCATATACATATGGGATGGTTTACGTGGTCGCTCTCACGGGAACGTTAAGTAGTGCCTTACGGCACCGTGGCCTTTGTCGTTCGGACAATTACGAATTTGCAAGTGGTTCAGGGTGAATGCACACTATCAGTTGCCACCCCACAAATATGGATTTAAATTTAACCCCGAGGTAGTTCACATAAATGTGAATTCTGTTGAATAATTTATTCATGAATGCAGTAATGTCTTGAGACATCTTGAAATGATAATATAATCCAGTAGCTAATTACATCCCTTAACTTATACCATGCAGTGAGTATTTCAGGTGGTGCAAAGGGAACCACAATTCTGCTGGGTATTAATATTTATTCTAAAGTTATGCATAATATATGATTAGTATACATATTCGTCTTCAGATCACGTTACATACATTCAAGAGATTGACCTTTTTATTCTCATACATAAATCTAAAGAGTAATACTCTTGTGTTTTAAATAGAAAACAAATAAGGAAAGGCTGAAGTTGGGCGGGCCGACTATATGATACCCCACATCACTCCCTGTGTATATACCACGATTTAATTACTAAACCTACGTTTTTTATGGGGCGATTTTATGTACTTCATATAAATTATACAGTATACTATAAATTAATCTTTAGTCAAATTTAACGAATATGGTAAAATTGATAAAAATCGTTTGCACTATATTACTTATGCATTTGAGGGGCCCATACACAAACAAAATCGGTCTGAACAGTATAACAATTATTTTTATCACAATTGGACTGCACATCCTCCATGGACATCACGATTGGACTCCAGAGTGTTATCAACTTTGCGTAATGGTCCATGATAATATGAAGGTAGAATGTAGTATGAAGGTTATTCCGAGAGTAAATATAACATGATCTGGAAAATTAGATCAAGATCCGATGAAAAATGCAAATTTTACATCGGTAATAGGATAAATCGGACGGACATTTATAGGGGCCTATCACTGCACTTGGGGCCCGTGCCAAAAACATGGTATTGACGGTATGTATTCCTAGTTGAAATATATCATGATCTGCAAAGTTGATCAAGCTCCGTTGTAAGATGCATGTTCTAGAGCTACGAAAATCCACAGAAAACGTGTAATTTTACAAAGTTCGAATCAAAAATGCGCCTTTCAAATCCCGCCCATTTGCATATTGTCTAAGCAGGTTACAACTAAATAAACACACACAACAATATAGGAAGATCGTTGTAGAATATACTTAAAAAACTGGTTTTAATTTCGTATGGGAAGGGTCACGGCCACTTTCCGCCCATCTCGGTGTCGAAATACTCTAAAACCGGTTTTAATTTCAGATGGGAAGCGTCACGTCCACTTTCCGCCCATCTTTGCACAACTATTTACACTGGATCAACTCACACAAAATTTCAGCACTCTAGGTCTATGACACCTACTGACCATATTCGATTATATGTTTTAACTTCGTATGTGAGGTACCACGCCCACTTTCCCAATACCGTCCATTTCTGGCACAACTACGCAGGTTTATGCTAGATGCACTTACACAAAATTACAGTAGGTGTAATTTTGGTTTTAACTTCATATGGGAGGTGCCACGCCCACTTTTGCATTACCGCCCATTTTAGGCGCAACTACGCACATTGATGCTAGATGCACTTACACAAAATTTGAGCACTATACGCGTCATAGAACTGACACTATTCGATAATATGTTTTAACTTCGTATGGGAGGTGGTACGCCCACTTTTCCAATACCGCCCATTTTTGGCACAACTATGCGAATTGATGCTAGATGCACTTACACAAAATTTCAGCACTCTAGGTGTCATAGAACTGACAATATTCAATAATAGGTTTTAACTTCGTATGGGAGGTGCCACGTCCACTTTTCCAATACCGCCCCTTTTTGGCACAACTATGCGAATTGATGCTAGATGCACTTACACAAAATTTCAGCACTCTAGGTGTCATAGAACTGACAATATTCAATAATAGGTTTTAACTTCGTATGGGAGGTGCCACGCCCCTTTGTCCAATTGGTCAAATTTTTCCATTTCCTTGTATTGTCATCGAAAATGATTAAGTGTGCAAAATTTGAGCAAAATTGGTTGAGAAAAAAGCTTTCAAAAATTGATTTCAAATTTTGTGGCACACAAACATATATAGAAAGTAACCTTATATAAAGCATGGAAAAAATGGTGGTAAGGGCGCTATATTGAAAAGTGGACTCTTATAGATCACTTTCACAGTACTATTTGATGATATGCAAAATATTTTCATGATCCAATGTAATATGTGGGCCCTAGAGGGCACTATGGTCACAAATCCATTTTTTTGCAGAAATTCAAAAAAATTAAAATTAGAAAGTGGTAAATGTGTATATATTTGCAACACTCCAACAGAGATACAAGCCGACCGATTATAAGCCGACAAGCCGCCGCCGCATGATTCTGCACGAGCCGCGCCGCCGCCGATTTCATCGGCTCAAATCGACTCAACCACGCCGCCGATTTCATCGACTCATATCGACTTCAACCACGCCGCCGTGATTTGACGGAGTTCTAACTCAGTCAAATCAAATAGACAACACTTAAAATTACAAAAGAAAATATAAATGTCAACTTAGACAACATACTGCTGTGAAATATATTGATCTTTCTTTCATTTATATAAGTCAATTCCAGTACGTGTGGCCATGTGTTCCTATAAATAACAATATCTATTGTGCTTCTTCAGTGTGTAAAAGTAGGTAGAGTATTATCATTCTTTGGAAGGATTATGATATTCAAGAACATCTGGTCAAATATGCCTCACATGAAAAGCTGTAATTGCAAAAATATTTATTAAATTTATCCATATTATACATTTTGGGAATGGATTTCTTCTCCCAAAAAAAATGTATGGGTTAACAATTAGGGTATCCAACCGAATAATTTTTGTCAAATATTTGTTCGGATAATAAAAAATCATGATTTTCGAATAACGAATAATTCGAATAAATTATCTCAAATAATCGATTATATAACTTTTGCCTAAAAAAAAACTAATGTTTTCGCATGTTTTGTATGATAAATTGATTTTGAATAGCCAGTTTGCTTCATTTGGGTACACCAAAAATAAAACCACATTTTTTTCGATTTTTGATTTGATGCTCCACAGATGTTAAAATAATGATTAATCCGACTTCATTTAAAAATAGCAAAAGCTGGCCAATAGCTTCGGAATTATTTAGAATTTAAAGAATATTAAAGAATAGTAATAGTAATTGAGGTTAACACCGTGATAAAAAATTCAGTTCTGTTATAAATCATATGATCCATATTCGAAAAAAGTCAATGGATAACTTCTTATATTATGCTAATTTTTTTTCTTTTTCTTTCTTTTGATAAGATATTAAGATTTTTGTCAACTTCTAATGAATTTCGAATTTGATGTTACAATTTTTAAATAAAATCAGATACATAATAAACGTTCAATATATAGTTGAACTACCCGTAAACTGCCGTGACTTGTCTATATAACTATTATTAATTATATTTTATTTAAGTGGACAATTGTTCGATAAATCGGTTAATAGAATAACTCTCGACTTCATTATTCGATTAATGGAATTTTTTTGTTTTCAAATAAACGAAAAATCGAATAACATAAAAGTCCGAATAATTGGATACCCCAATAACAATATTAAATTATTAGAACATTGGCTAATATTAACGAATATTGAACTACTTGCCGAAAAATAAAAGAAAATTGTTCCTTCCATTTTCCCAAAATTGTCAAATAAATAGGGGTATTCGAATGACAGAACGAGCCGGCAAATCAGCCGAAAGCCGCCGCCGCCGAACCATTTTGAACAGCGCCGGCGCCGCCGATAAATATGGTTCGGCTTGTAACTCTGCACTCCAAGCAATCAAGAAAATATACTGGAGAAAATTAGGTGGCAACACCACAAGCCTGAATGGTACTTAAACTTTGCGGTTCAAAAAAGTGTGATTAATTTTGATATAAAGCAGTTTTACAAATTAATTAAAATCAAGACTTAAAAAGAAAATAATAAAGTGACTATATTATGAAAATTGACGGCAAGAGTTAGTAGTTGAAAAATTATATTTAACATTTTCTGCTTATGGTCTTGTTAGTATTCATAGGTATTGAAATTTTGTGATTTGCAGATAACATAATCTATAAATGTCGTGGACCAAAAGTTATATGTATGACTCAAAGTGTAAATGTGAAAGTTTTCGTCTGAGGTTGTAGTTTATGGTGGAATTAATATCTCATCAGCATTTTTCGGCAAACTCCAAAAATTGTCATTTTGTTTTAGCACAGTTTTTGATTAGCCATAGACATATATATGATTATATCTCTGAATTGGTTTTGTGTACGAGACCCATCAATATTTTATTTAAAAGGTATTGAAAGTACCTTTATACGTATACAACATCAATCACCTTTTTGTACACATGTATACATTTTACTTTATTTCTTGAAATAATTATTTAAATTGCAGTTTAATGTATACTATATACTATACCATGCTATATTTTGCTTTTGTAATAATGTTTAGAAAAACACATTTCGTCAAAATAAACAACTCTTCATTCTTTTAAGCTTTCATAAAATTTTGTTTTTGGTTACCCTGTACCAATGCAGGGTGATAATTATGTTGGTTATATATTGAGTTTATATGGGAGGTGGTAGTGGGCGTGGTTCGATCGGACCAATTTTATTTTTATTTTTTGCGTATGATATGTCTAGGAAATGTGCAAAATTACAAGACTGTATGTTTATTTTTCGACTTTATGCCATAAAAAATGGATTTGGGACCAGTGTGGAGGGTAATAATAAAAATTTGGGCCATTTGTAAGGGCGCTACATTAAAACGTGGACTCATATAGATCAATTCTTAGTTGAAATACAACATGATCTGTAAAGTTTTATCAAGATCCAATTTTAGATGTGGGTTATAGAGCGATAATAGTGTAAACGGGCGGACCACTCAGATAGGGGCTATATCAAAACATGGACCTATATAGTTGGCTATCAATATAGGTGTTTCTCGTCTAAAGGTAACATTGTGTGGGAAATTTGATAAAGATCCGATGTTAAATTTGAATTTTAGTGCAGTAATAGTGTAAATCGGATGCACATTTGTATGGCGGCTATATCAAAACATGGACCCATGTAGTCCACTTTAACGTTAGCTGTTTCTATTTCAAATATAACATGGTACTGTATATTTGACCAATATTCATTGTAAGATGTGTATTCTAGAGCAATAATAGGGTAAATTGGAGGGATATTTGTGTGGAGGTTATATCTAAATCTGAACCGATTCAATGCCGACCTGTAGAGTGCGAACAAGCTTAGATGGACGGACAGACAGACATTGATAAATCGATTCAGCTGGTGATTCTTTGGTATTACAAACATTTGGCGGAAAACCAATAAATATATTTAATACCTATAATAACTATAATACCCTATTCCACGAAGTGGTGTAGGACGACATTTGCATTGGAGCTATATCTAAATCTGAACCGATCTTACCCACTTTCAGCATAGGTGTATCTAGTTCGATTATAAAATGTTGTGTCAATTTTAAAGAAAATCGGGTACAATATGTCGTTTCTAGAGCGCAAAAAGTCAAATCGGGAGCGACATTTGTATGGGGACTATATCTAACTCTGAACCGATCTTACCCACTTTCACCATAGGTGTTTCTAGTTCAATTATAAAATGTTGTGCAAATTTTAAAGAAAATCGGGTACAGTTTGTGGATTTTAAAGCGGAAAAAGTCAAATCGGGAGCTACATTTGTATGGGGGCTATATCTAAATCTGAACCGATCTTACCCACTTTCAGCGTAGGTGTTTCTAGTTCGATTATAAAATGTTGTGCCAATTATGAAGAAAATCGGTTACAATATGTGGATTTTAGAGCGGAAAAAGTCAAATCGGCAGCGACATTTGTATGGGGGATATATCTAAATCTGAACCGATTTCCAAATTCAATACCAATCGTCCTTGGCCCAAAAAAGTAACTTCTGCCAAATTTAATGATAATCGGGCAACAGTTGCGACATGTAGAGTGCGAACAAGCTTAGATGGACAGCAGACGGACAGACAGACATCGTTAAATCGAATCAGCTGGTGATTCTAAGCCGATCCGTATACTTAAAGGTGGGTCTAGCTCGATTATTTCTTGGTGTTACAAACATTTAGCGGAAAACTAACTTATAATACCCTAGTCAACGAAGTGGTGTAGGGTATAAAAATGAAATTTGCAATGTAAAGGGTGTTTTTTATTGGGGTATAGAACTTTAAGTTGGCATCACTTTTTTAACTGGCGGCCATTTTGTCAGCTGTCAAGTGATTAATATTTAGTTTGGTTTGCCATTTCATCATGAACAGGTTGACAAAAGAACAACGCTTGCAAATCGTGCAAATTTATTTCGAAAGTAATGGTTCAGTTCGCGAAGTTCACCGCTCCGTCCATTTTATGGTCGACATAATCGTCCATCAGAGCAATTAATTCGGTTAACCATGGATCGTTTTCGCACTACGTTTACTCTATGTGATAATACGCATCCGCAGAGACGTCGAACAGTGCGCACCGAAGAAACAATTGCCGCTGTAGAGCAAAGTGTTGAAGAGGACCCGAATGAATCGATTCGCCACCGTGCACAGCAATTGGAGTGGTTGAAAATTGGACCTGTAGAATTGGCTATATTCGAGCCAGCCGCGGCGAAATCATATTTAAACATTAATGGCATAAAATTATCCTTCCAATAAAGCCAAATTGATGGACATTAAAACGATTTTCTTGTGTTTTATTTCAATTCGAAGTTCTATACCTCAATAAAAAACACCCTTTACATAGCTCTAATTCGTACTTTTAAGAGATAAAATTGGAAAAGAAGGATAAAATGGTACCAACCAAACCGCTGAAGTGGAAATCATGAAATTTAATGTATATATATGCGAAACATAATGGATAATTTCGAAGTTTCTACTTTTAGGCTGAAAATGGGGCTACAGTGGATAAAAATGGTACCAACCAAATGGTTGCAGCTATAATATTGCAATTCGGTGTGTACATTTCATAGGCTGCGTAGGCGCGAAAAATAAAATGATCATCCGCTATTCGTACCTTCAGGATCTAAGTGGTTTTAAATTTGGCTACAATCAAGCAGCTATAGCTAGCATCATGATATTCAGTATTTGCACTCGTCTGACTGCGGAGTCGCGGAAAATAAGGGAACTAATTTTTCTAAATTCATACTTTTAGGGTCAAAATGGAAAACAAATAGTGAAACCTGAACCAAGCAAACGGCTTTAGCTAAAATCATGAAATTATGTTTGTATATTCCAGTCTGAAAGAAAGAAGATTCTTCAATATTATATTCTTTCTTACCAAACCGGTACAGATATTGAGGCTGTAGCTGGAACCAAGAAATTGCAAATGGGAAAAATCGATTCTACCTAATTATATTTAGTGCAAATTTTTTAAGATTGCAGCCTAATGTTCACTTCTTGATTACACTTGAAGTTTTATATTTCACTATATAATATATTTCTAGAGCTGTAATAGAGGCCCCATTTGGGTTGTACCAAAGTATGGACACATATATTTGACTTTCTAGTATATATTCTTAGTTGAAATATATATAGTAATCTGCAAAATTTGATAAATTTCCGATGTAAAAAGTGGGTACTAGAGGGGCAATAATAAAAATTGGGACCCCTTTGTAAGGGTGCTACATTAAAAAGTGGGCCCATATAAATTACTTTCAAAGTAGGTATTCTTAGTTGAAATAAAACACCATCTGCAAAATGTAAGATGCGGTTCTAGAGCGATAATAGTGTAAACTGGGGGCCCATTTGTATGGGGGCTAAACCAAAACATTGACCCATATAGCTCGCTTTCAAAACGTGCATGGGATCTTGTACAAATGTCGGTCCCGATTTGACTGTTTCCGTTTTACAAACCACATAACCCAGCAAAAAAATTGAAGTACTTCCAAAGGAATAACATATACAATACACCACTTCGTGGACTAGGGTATAATAAGTTCATTTTCCGTCAAATGTTGTAACAACAGGAAATATTCGAGCTAGACCTACAGGTCGGAACTGTTTTCCGATTGTCATGAAATTTGGCCAAGGACTCTCGGTATTTAATTGGGAGGAATTCGGTTCAGATTTACATATAGCCTCCACACAAATATCCATATAATTAACACTACTACTGCTCTAGAATACACATTTTACAGGAATCATGACCATATTTTCAGGATCGTGTTATATTTGAACTAGAAACAGCTAACGGGAAAGTGGACAACATGGGTTTATGTTTTGAAAGAGCCCCCAAAAAAATTACCTCCGATTTACAATATTACTGCTCTAAAATGCACATTTTACAGCGGATCTTGATGAAATTTCCCACACAATGTTACATGTATACTAGCAGCTATATTGGTCTATGTTTTGGCATAGCCCCCATACAAATGGGCCCCCAGTTTTCAGATCATGTTATATTTCAATAAAGCATACCTACTTTGAAATTGATCTATAAAGGCCCACTTTTTAATGTAGGGCTCTTAAAAATGATCCCCATTTTAATTATTACCCCTCAAGGATGCAAATTATACATCGGATTTTTTTTTAAATTTTGCAGATTATATTATATTTCAACTATGAAAATCAAATATATGTGTCCATACTTTGGTATACCAAATTACCCCATTCTACTCTATTACATCTCTAGAAACAACATCTTACATCGGATCATGATATATTTAAACTAGAAATACCTATCATGATGAAATAGATATATGAATGCTGTTATAAGCATTGTATAATTTGTATTTGTCACTGGATCTTGATCAATGTTTCCAGATCATGTTATATTTACTTTACTCTTAATATCTGCCGGATAATTGGCATTAAGTTGATTGTTAAATGTGTATTTTCACCTATTCAGAAAAAACCCCATATTTCACTACACTGCAAGTTGTAATTAAAATTCGATTACCTTCACTGATATAAAAGAACATCCACAAATCCATTCTTTCATAACATTATGAGCACTGACTAAAATGCACTGAAAAGGTGGCCGTAAAAAGGGCACCCCGTGTAAAATTCAATGGTGATGATCCGTTTTGTCACAACTTCCAAATCACAACATGAAAAAAAAATTCACTTTGGATACTCTTTTTTTAGCTGGGAAGTTAATAGAGTATTTCAAATTTGACATAACACCTTGTATTTTAACTAGAAATATCTATGGTGAAAATATGTCAGATCGGTTTAGATAAAAAATCGCTTCCGACTTGAATTCGGTCGGCTCTAGAAACCGTATAATTTTGCCTAATATTTCGAATAGAAAAATCTCTGGAGAAAGTGGCTTATAAAGGTTCAGATTTAGATATAACTCACATTCAAATTTCACTCCCGATTTGATTCTTTCCGCTCCAAAAACTACATATTTTAACAGATTTTCTGCATATATGTTAAAACACTTATGTATATAACGAGTAGAAATGGTTTGTTCGCCACACAATTTTACGACGATCTAGACATGACCATATATCTGTCTGTCTGTTGAAAAAAAGTCTTGCTCTAAAAGAGGAGCTTCTTTTAACTAAATCTTGTAACTCACTTGGCAACCCTGATCTGTTACAACCCGTGATAGTTTTGTTCTAATTTGAATAAATATTAGTTATTTCGCATCTGTTGATAAATTAGTGCATCAGATTCAATACTAATCCCCAGATAAATATTTTTGGTGGCGAAAGGGGGGTAATGATTATATATATTTATTCATGTATTCCTATAAAAACAATTTGAAATGTCATGACTTGTCACTATGAAACACACGCGATGATATTCAATTCATGATAATATCTTCATTCCCTGCAGCTGTCGAACAACGACCAAATGGGAGTAGTTATGTATGCATAATATTAAACTTCTAAACTATGTTTTGAACAGTAGTACTTTATTTATAAATCCTTCTAATCCATATATATATATATATATATATATATATTTATTTGTTTTATTTTTATTTCATGCAATTTTGTCCGGCATTTCAAATCAGAAAAAATGGTAGACACGTTTTGGGTTTTTCGGACTAAATGCAAACTGCCAAACAAATTGCTGTTAGTACTCCTTCAACAGTAGTCATTTGTTGCCACCCTCTCATCAGCCACCCTCTCATCAGAAAACAATATTTAAGGTGAGTTTTGATTTCATCCATCATAGGACAACATTATCTCATAGTATGACTATTTGTAATCTGATTTTATTGCTTAACAAGAAATATGAAGCATTAAGCTGGGTCACAAAAAATTGCTGTTTAATGATGATGATCAAAATATTTCGAAGCTAGGACTGAACGCTAAACGTTCCTGAAAACATCTCAAAAATAGTGTTTTACCTAAAATTGTTTATGTTGCATTTTTGTCCAAACAAAACTTACAGTCTGGAACATAGATAACATTTATTTTGAAGAAACTCTAATAAACATATGTACACATCAAATTGGCCATAATTGAACAATTACAACTTTTGATGTAGTATCGCTTAAGGCTATTTTTATTTTTTTTAAGTTCGACAAACACTGAATAAAATCAAGCGAGCCATTGTGAACACAGATGTTGTGACATTTGTTAACTATACTTAATTATATAAATTTTCATTTTCTTTGGAGATAGTTACACCAATTTAAGTATAACTTCGAATAGAAATCACCGATCGAGCAAACATATGTTTAATTTACGACAATAAGGTGGACCATGTTATTTTTCAATTGTAAATCGGTTCGGCACTTTAACTACAGTGGACAAAAAGACAAAAAAATATGTTTAACACAAAAACCGAATGGAAACGTTCGAGAAACATTAAAGGGAGATTGAAAATTTCTTTACCTTTTTTGTGCAAACAACTTGCGCAAAGATAATAATTCGCTAAAACTTAAAAATCCTAAAACTTTTTAAATTCGGTTTAATAGGCACTCTCAACCCAATAATTCGGTGGAAAACTTACTACGCGTATAATCGAGAAATGTGTAATTTTGTTAGCAAATATTAATACATATATTAATAGAAGCAATGCTTGAATAGCAGGCTTTCCCCAAACATGATGTCACTGCCATGTTTTTTAGAAATTAATTTAAAAACATTTCTAGTTGCGATTGAACTTCTCGCCACAAACATTATATTTGACGTCCTTAATGTTGTCATCAACCAACCACAAACCACAACTACAAACAATCACACACCGAAAACAGAGATACAAGCCGACCGATTTTAAGCCGACAAGCCGCCGCCGCATGTTTCACACGAGCCGCCAATTGCGTCAAATCTTACTACCAAAGTAGACAACACACTTAAAATTACAAAAGAAGAAATAACAACCTACTACTGTGACATATATGTATATTTCTTTGAATTTGGTATCCCACTATATGATGACGTCTATTGTATGTTAAATTATTGTATTTTGATTTGCATTTATATAAATCAATTCCAGTATGCATCGCATTGTGTTCCTATAAAAAAACAAGTAAGGAAATGCTAAAGTTGGGCGGGCCGACTATATAATACCCTACACCACTTCCTGCGTATATACCTCGCATTTATTACTAAACCCATGTGTTTCATTGGAGCAATTTTATGTAGTTCATATAAATTGTACACTTGGGGCCTGGTCCAAAACATGGGTCTATATATTTCTCCTTCACGGTAGATATTACTAGTTGAAATATATCATGATCCGATGTAAGGCGTAGTTTCTAGAGTTGTAATAGAGTAGAATGGGGCCCATTTGGGTTATTCCAAAGCATGGACACTTTGATTTGACTTTCATAGTATATATTCTTAGTTGAAATATAATATAATCTGCCAACTTTGTAAAAAAATCCTATGTCCTTGCGTCCTTAAGAGGTAATAATAAAAATTGGGGTCCATTTGTAAGGGCGCTACATTAAAAAGTGGATCCTTATAGATCACTTTCAATGTAGGTATTCTTAATTGAAATATGACATGATATACAAAATTATATCGAGTTCCAATACACGATGTGGGTTCTAGAGATGTAATAGAGTAGAATGGGGCACCATTTGTATGGAAGTTATACCAAAATATGGACCCATATATTTGACTTTCTTGGTATGTATTCTTAGTTGAAATATAATATAATCTGCAAAATTTGAAAAACTTCCGATGTAAATTGTGGGCCTTAGAGAGGTAATAATTAAAATGGGCGCCCATTTATAAGGGCGCTACATTAAAAAGTAGGTCTTTATAGATCACTTTCAAAGAAGGTATTCTTAGTTGAAATACGACATGATACGCAAAATTATACCGAGATCAAATGCACGGTGTGGGTTCTTGAGATGTAATAGAGTAGAATGGGGCACAATTTGTATAGGGGTTATACCAAAATATGGACCCATATATTTGACTTTCATAGTATGTAATCTTAGTTGAATATTATATATGAAAAATTTCCTATGTAAAATGTTGGTCCTAGAGAGGTAATAATTAAAATGGGGCCATTTGTAAGGGCGCTAAAAAGTGTTTCCATATAGATCAAAGTAGGTATTCTTAAAGTAATAGTGTAAATCGGTGGTACATTTGTATGGGGCTATATCAAAACATTGACCTATGTGCTCCACTTTCCCGTGAGCTATTTCTAGTCCAAATATAACACGATCCTAAAAATTTGATCATGATCGCATGTAAAATGTGTATTCTAGAGCAGTAATAGTGTAAATTATAGGGATATTTGTATGGAGGCTATATCTAAATCTGAACCGATTTTCTCCAAATTCAATACCAATCGTCCAATTTTACGAAAATCGGACAACAATTGTGACCTGCAGAGTACGAACAAGCTTAGATGGACAGCAGACGGACGGACAGACAGACATCGTTAAATCGATTCAGCTGGTGATTCTAAGCCGATCCGTATATTTAAAGGTGGGTCTAGCTCAATTATTTCTTGGTGTTACAAACATTTGGCGAAAAACTAACTTATAATACACTAGTCCACGAAGTGGTGTAGGGTATAAAAAAGCTACTCTAAGTAATGTGGGAGAATGGAAGGCTTTATGGTCATGGTGCACTTATGCTTCCTTTCATGGTTATATATAAACTGAAGATGTTTCTCTTTGGACACTCTTGTGTAGGACACAAAGCCACAAATGAACGTCGTTGTATATGTCATGTATATTTAGGACATGAAGTTGCACTGTCCTCCGATTACAATACTATTTGCACTGTTCGGACACTTTTGTAGCATGAACTTTTTTATTTGGCTTCTTTAGTGTGCAAAGTATATAAGGTATAGCATTACCATTCTTTGGAAGGACTATGATATTCAAGATGTCTGGTCAAATATACCTGACATGAAAAGCTGTAATTGCAAAAAAATATTAAATTCATCTATATTATAAATACTCCAAAAAAATAATTGTATCGTATACTAATATGACATTATGAGAACATTGGCTAATATTAAGGAATATTGAACTTCTTGCCAAAATATAAAAGAAAATGTTTTAAAACCCAATACAAATGGTTCCTTCCCTTTTCTCAAAGTTGTCAAATAAATATGGGTGATGAATTACAGAACGAGCCGACAAATCAGCCGAAAGCTGCCGCCGTGTTTTGGGTAGCGCCGCCGCCGCCGATAATTGTGGTTCGGCTTGTAACTTTGACCGAAACATCCAGACATGTGCTGTGTCCACCACGAGATTGATTTGATGACTACCTAAAGAATAACTATAAATTAAACTCTTCCGCTTCAACTGAGATGAGTAACATTTAGGGTTTGCATCCCGGGATTTCCCGCGGGAAAATTCTCGGGAATCCGCATATTTTTCATTTCCCGTATCCCGGGAAATTCGTACGGGAATCCCGCGGGAATTCAGTTGAAACTTTTACATATTTCTTCGCATATTCTTTCTATCATTTTCACAATGAAATTAAAAATTTTGTAGAATAATTTAGCTCATATCGCTTTTAATTAGGTATGCCAAAAATTGCAGTTGGATGACAAACTATTTTTAAGCTGCGTTCGGATATACACCCAAAATCCACTTTTTCGGATTTTGCCTGTACGAACGCCCAAAATAAATGAAGTAATTTGTTTGAAAATATTTTAAACAATGCTATGAAATACACAAGTAACAATTGTATTAAAAAGTCAAGATGACTGCCAAAAAAAGGTTTCAAGTTATATATCTGTTGAATGTGATCGATCGATCTCCGTCGCTTCCACATTTTCCAATAAAATAAGAAATATCTGATTAGGCCATCAATGTATTGTCTGTTCTTATTTCAAATATACGCTTGCATATGTACTAGACCGGTCCTTATTTCTTTTTTTTTTTTGAATTCGTATGACGGCAAGCGCTAAAACTACTCTATTTGAACCTAAAAATACACAAAAAAAATTGAGCTTGATTGGACAATTTTTAGGCGTGCCCCCGCCAACAATTGTTTGTCATTAAAGTTAGTTACTATCATATAGGGGAAATTATCACCTTTGGTGCTCTTTTTTTTGACATAACTCGAGAACCACTAGTCCGATTTTGTTTAAATAAATTGAAAAATAATTAAGAATTACAATTCCTTTAAAATGTGTATATATATTATATTTTTCTATATAATCAACAGTTTAGCCGGTAAAAATAAATGTATGAAGAAAATAAATATTTTTTGCCTAAAATATTAATATTTTTTATTTTTTAAATTCATAGAAAATCCAAAACGAACAAATACATTTTAAAATTATGTTAATTGGCGAAATGGACCACCAAATTACTGGAGCTAAATTACAAGGAAGAAAACAAGTGCTACAAGTTTTATTTTATAATTTAAGAATAGTTGGCTTAAATTTAAGAGAAATTTCTAGATTAGTTGTTGTGAGGTCAGCACGTTTTGGCAAAAAGCACGAATTCCAGCACACCATGAAAAACACTGCATTGAGAAGCTGGAAAAATTATACAACAAGTGGAGAGATATTACAAAGCATCATGGTCGAAAAACAGAATGTCAAAACAGGAAAGAAACTGAATTTCAAGATAAATTAGATGATTTATTCGATATCGCACAAAGAGTTCTTAAAAAAGCAACGAGAAAAAGGAAGACCAGGTTGTATGCTAGGAACGGATAAAATTGTAATGCAGAAAGAAAAGCGAAAGGCAGTCCAGAAAGAACAAGAAAACAAGCGTCGAATAAAAGAACATGAACGAAAAGAGTTATATGAACAACAGATTCAAAGAGGTATACAATTAAATATTCTATATTTTAAGCAAATCAGAATTATTGTTGTAAAACAGGTATGATTGACATTGACGACGAAAACGATATTGAAGTTGTAGCATCAACATCAACATCTGTGTCAAATCCAAATCCAGGTATATCAGGTATCTCCAGAGGTAAAACAATTTTTTTTACACCAAGACTGCTTTCAACTTTGGATAAGTGGAAAATCACTGATGGTGCTGCAATTCATATCCTAAGCGCAACTGCTGACGCGTTGGGCTATGATATCGAAGATCTTATACTAAATAGATCATCAATTCGTCGAATGCGTCAGAAGCATCGTGCAACAACAGCACAAAACATTGCAGCATACTTTGATGTAAGTACTGTAATGTGGGTTTTCCCTATGCTTCTTTTTTATGTTTTGAGTATAAATTAAGAAACTTGAGTTTTTATTTCCAGATTCCACGTAGTTTTGTTTTGCACTGGGATGGTACAATGTTACCAGAAATTAGTGGCAGGGAAAAAGTTGACCGCTTGCCAATCATAGTCTCATCTCAAGGTATCGATAAACTACTTGGCATTCCAAAGTTAAAATCTTCGAGTGGAAATTCAATAAATGAATATGAAATGCTTGATCTAGTTCAAATAATCTGCTTCGACACAACTGCTCATAATACAGGAGTTCAAAGCGGTGCTGCTGCTCTGCTTGAAGGAAAACTAGGTCGCGATTTATTATATTTTCCCTGCAGACACCATATTTACGAGTTGTTGATCCGTAAAGTGTTTGAAATTAGAGTGGCTACTACAGCCGGTCCAGAAGTGCTAATTTTTAATCGCTTTAGCAAATACTGGATTAATATTGACAAATTAAATTACAAGAGTTGTTTAGAAGATGAACACATTATTACAGTATTGACTGCTGAAGAACGTGGAACAATTTTAAATTACTGTCTAGATAACTTAAAACAAGCTCATAGCAGACGCGACTACAAAGAATTATTGCAATTAGTTGTCACTTTTCTTGGTGGTACGGTGCCGAATTTTAACACCTTTCGTATACCTGGTGCAACTTCTCATGCTCGATGGATGTCAAAATGTATTTATGCACTTAAAATGTATTTGTTTCGTAATGAATTCAATATGACCAACCAAGAGTTAAACGGTATACGTAGTGTCTGTCTGTTCGTAGTTCGTATTTATGTAAAAGCCTGGTTTGGATGCACTAAAGCAATTGAAGCACCAAATCAAGACTTAAATTTAATTAAAAATAGTATGGCTTATCCTGAACGGGATATAGCTCTTGCTTTGCTACAAAAAATCAGCAATCATTTGTGGTATTTGTCGGAAGAAGCAGTCGGTCTTTCATTCTTCGATCCTAATGTAAGTGTTGCAATTAAAAAAAAATGGTTCAGGCAATTAATGTTGAAGCAAATACAGTAAAATGCAAGCGAATAATAACTAATCCAACAAATATCGGCACATTTGCGCAAAAAGATTTAAGCGATTTTGTAAATTCCAATACACACGCATTCTTTTCGCCAAATTCATTACAGATTATAATAATAAATTAACCCACAACGAAGAGGAGAAACAATTCCTTTATCAGGTGGTTAAAGAATATAACATGAATTATCCCGCTTTTAAAAAGACTTCACTATTAAATTAAAATAATATTAATGTTACTATGAGTATGAAATTAATAAAAATATTTAAGTTTATTCTTAATTTTCAAATAAATGTAAATAAAATAAAAAATATATATTTTTTTGCCTTATTTCTCATAATAAAAACAAAAAGGTGCTTGGGGCACGGCTAAAAATTATCCAATCGTTGTCAAATTTTTTTTTATGCTTGTTGGGACTAAAACGAATATTTTTAGCGCTTGCCGTAACATATATTCGAGAAAATAAATTTGTCCATATAAATAAGGACCGGTCTAATATGTACATACATTTAATTAATTTTGAAACTTGAAAAGACATTTGAATTGATCTCACATTGCACTTTATTATATAAATTCTGTAGCAGGTTCGAAATACATATTTATTTTACTTTAATAAAATGTGTATGTTTCATTGGAAAAAATAAGTTTAACTCGTGATAAACAATATGTTGACGATTTCCCGTGCTGTCCCGGGATCCCGGGAAATTGAAAAAATAATTCCCGTATCCCGGGAAATAAAAAGTACGGGAAAATGCAAACCCTAGTAACATTGTGCATATAGGGCCTGGAAAGTATGTTATACAATTGCTGTGGTTAAGGTTGCCCAAAAGTATGCTAGCAAGCCATCCATTCATCTCAATGAACATTTTATTTTTTAAAAGCACTTGTTATTTTGAACATGAAAAAAACACGTGTAAGTTTAAGTTCTGAGAATTTGGCATTTTTAAGAAAACAACATGCTTAATACGATTTCAGCAAATGTGAATTCAGTCGCATGTGTGTATTACATAGAAACCCTTTAATATTTTCACAATAAATATCATACCATTGGTTATGGAACTACTTCAGCAAGTAAATCTAATGGATTAGGGTTTATTTTTCTCCGGACGTTTGGAATTCCCCGCAAAGCTCCCGCTTTTTACAAGAAAATCCCAGATCAAAATGTTATGAAATCAAGGATGTCAATTTGATAATTATTTAACATCAATTTACATGGCGGCTATAATAATACCTTTAACGATGTGACTCTCTTTCATCATAAACAATCTTTATAGGTGAAAAAAATGTTGTATCAAGTTTGATCAAAATAATCCAAATTTCCGGAGCGAATGTCGTGGAATGAAATGACTCACTTTCAATATTTGTGCTTCTGGTGGAAATACAATATGTTCTGCCAAATTTGAAGTAAAACGTTTAAAATACGTTCATTTCTATAGCGGAAAAATTTAAATCAGGAGCGTCATTTTTATGGGAGTTACATGTAAATCTGATTCGATCTGACCGACCTTCACCATAGATGATTCAATTTATATCTGGCTATATATGAATCTGAATCGATGTCACCCACTTTTAAAACAGATGTTTCCAGTTGACATATGTAACGTGTTCTGCCATGTTTGAAGAAAAACGGTTAAAATATATTTGTATGGCAGATATATCTGAATTTGAACCGATTTATTTCGTATTAAATAGTGTTTGTCGTTGACCCACAAAACTAACTTATTAGGATCGGACAATAATTGCGACTTGTAAATTTCATGAATATATAGACGGAAATACGGATCGATTCCGAAAGTGGTTCTGAGTGATTCTGGGTCTATCTCGCTTTCTTTTGTGTGTTACAAACAAATGCACAAAGACATATTACCCTAGTGTAGGGTATAAATACAAATGTTCAAATTAGCATAGAAGGTATTTCTAATATTGTACTCACATTTTGAAAATATAAGTTCGATAACATCCACTTATATGTTCAACTAAAGATACTTATGGTTTAGAAACAGTCTCAAAAAATAGATTTTTTTCGAATAATTGTTTGCCTCGCACGAAACCCCC
>CANDYM010000657.1:21117-49948 GCA_947397865.1 Polietes domitor
TTGGGCCCCCATTCTTCTCAAATATAGCTCTAGAACCCACATCGTGCATTGGATCTCGATACACTTTTTCATATCATGTCATATTTCAACTAAAACTACTACTTTGAAAGAGATCTATATGGACTGACTTTTTAATGAAGCGCCCTTACAGGACGCAAATTATATATCGGATTTTTTTTTCAAATTTTTCAGATTATATTATATTTCAACTATCGAAGTCAAATATATGTGTCCATACTTTAACCAACCCCATTCTACTCTATTACAGCTCTAGAAACTACATCTTACATCGGATCATGATATATTTCAACTAGAAATACCTGTCGCGAATGAGATATATAGGCCCATGTTTTGGACCAGACCCCAAGTGTTGTTATAAGCATTGTATAATTTGTATTTGTCATTGGATCTTGATCAATTTTTCCAGATCATATTGCATTTACTTTACTCGGAATATCTGCCGGATAATTGGATCAATTACCATACTAGAGTTAATAATAAATAAAAATTCGTTAAATATGACTAAAGATGAATTTATAGTATACTGAATAATTTATCTGAACTACATGAAACACCTGGGTTTAGTAATAAAAGCGAGGTATATATATGCAGGGAGAGGTGTAGTGTATTATGTAGTCAACCCCGCCCGACTTTAGCCTTTCCTTACTTGTTTATTTCCCATAAGTAGTGAATAAGTTGTACTAAATAACAGCAATAAGTTGATTGTTAAATGTGTATTTTCACCTATTCAGAAAAACCCATATTTCATTACACTGCAAGATGTAATTAAAATTGGATTACCTCCACAGATATAAAAGAACATCCACAAATCCATTCTTTCATAACGTTATGAGCACTGACTAAAATGCACTGAAAAGGTGACCTAAAAAAGGACATCCCTCCTATGTCAACCCCGTGTAAAATTCATTGATGAAAATCCGCTTTTACACCACTTGCGTATCACAATATGCACATCTTTTTCACTTTTATGGATGCTCTTTTTTTGCTGCGAAACTTGACCACACTGAATTCAGAACAGTGAAAGAGTGGCCCGGTAACAACTGATCCATATAGTTGGTTTAAAAACGAAAAACAAGTAACAAACTTTGTATTATGCGTGGCGACCACAAACATAATTTAATAGTTCGACTACAAACGTTTTCAACTAAATTTGATACGTTGTCGAAATATAATTGCCTGGAAGTTAGATAACACTTTTCCGCCGTTTAATACAAATTTAACCAGTTCCCATGCGCCACCCCTTTGAATGATACCGTACTGGCTATTCCTCTTGGTATGAGTTAAACTTTTGCACTTGAGTGATTTTTCGGTTTTGCTTAAATTTTCAATTCCAGCCTCCTATTCATGATTCATCACGACGGTGATGAGACAGGCTGTGTGTGGCTGGCTATGTTTGAATTTTTATAGCATTCTATAGCTACAATTCAAACACCATCTCTAGCGGAGGCGTTTATCTTTAAACTTGCGAGTTTTGTTGTATGACTTAAGCCTTAAATGCGAAATTCAAAATTGTGATAATAAATTGCACATTCTGTGGAAATATTCATTTCTGCGGGAAATATTAGAATCATCTAACATGATTTAATTTACGAAGAACGGAGCAAAAAATAAGAGTGAAAAGCCAACATCATCCTCCGGAGGAAAAGAATCTTAAATGTTGAATGTAAATATTTATTCAGCTCTAGTTTTATTTGTGAAAAGTATGCTTTAATTTATTGTACTCCTTTATACCCTACAGCACCACACCATGGTGCAGGGTCTTGTGTCTTACAGCAATTCATAATATTCGACTTTTAACAATCTATTACCAATATTTATATATTTATTATAACAATCAATTAGAGTCACTTCGCTGGATCAGTTTAGCTTCGTCCGTCTGTCTTTCTCCGATCCTAACAAAAATTGGTAGAAGTAAGTTCTGCGGGTCAAGCATCGGTTATTAAATTTGATTTTTAGATTTAGATATAGATCCCTTACAAATTCTCGATTTGACTTTTTCAGCTCTGGAAACCACACATTATTCTCGATTTGCTTCACACCCAGCATAGTAGCTTATAACAAGAAACATCTATGGTGAAAGTGAGTTAGATCGCTTCAGATTTAGATATAGCTACTATACAATTTTCGCTCTCGATTTGTCTTATTCGATCTAGAGACCACATATTTTAACAGATTTTCTTCAAATTTGGCAACGTATTATATTATAACTAGATACGTCTATGGCGAAAATGAATTATATCGAATCAGAATTAGATATATCACACATACGATTTTCGCTCCGGTTTGACTTATTTGCCCTAGAAACTTGACTTTGACTATTTTAATCGAATTTCTTCAAATGTGCCACAGCACTTTTTAAATGTCGCTCCCTATTTGACTCTTGAAATCATATGTGAAAATAAATGTAGTTCAACTAGGGTTTGCATCCCGGGATTTCCCCGAGAATTTTCATATTTACTGTTTCCTGTATCCCGGGAAATTTGTACGGGCTTCCTGCGGGAATTCAGCAGAAAATGTACCTATTTCTTGCACCTATTCACCACATTTACCTATTTCACCACGTTTTCACTACAAAATTGTAAAAGTTAAGAAAATAATTTAACAAATATCACTTTTAATCAGATATGTGTCAGCTAGTATATACAAATCTTTTACCTTGAATATGACAATATACTATATCGATGGCTTTTATTCAAAAGTGACTATGAACCATTTTCTCGAAAATGAGTTTTTGATGCCAAACTATTCTCAGATTTGGATGTCATCTGTCATATAAATTTGGCGAATAAATTTGTTTTAAATTATTCTGATTTGGCTATCTACTCTTATCTACGCATACGAAGTAGGGGAATAGGGAAAAATGAACCCGTGCAACGCCGGGTACAAAATACTCGTAATATAAATAAAATAGTTCAAAACTGAAGCAGCATATAACCGAAGGTTGTAATTCGCTACAACCATTTTGATTAGAACATTTTTCTAGATTTAGGCATATTGTACTATCCATTCCATCATTTCGCGTTAAGTGCATGTTGCTTCTGAAGTTATCAGGTTCAAATAGGATAAATAGTGGCTGTAAAGTCAAAAATTGTGAAAAGTATCTTTAGAAAAACCCGCGTAATTTTTTATTATATTGAGAATACCAAAATATTTCTTTGCAAGTGGTTGCTGACTTCATGGGAATATTTGTTTCAGAATCCTAGATGAAAAAAGTTAAAATATAAGCAATTGCAATAGCGAATTTTGGATTTTTCAACAACTGCAGCGATTCGCGACTGACTGCATATATGTTCGTTCTTAATACACACAAATTTAGCCGGATCCGTTGGCTTGAACGCGAGAAAATAAAAAAAAAAAAACAAAAAGGTTATGCATAAAAATCATTTTAGCCATATTTCCCGCGAAAATAAACATGCAAAAGTGGCTATAAACCATAAAACCGCGAATAATAGGAAATTTCGAAAAAATTTTAATCGTTGCAATTACGTTTAAAAATTACTTTTAAAATTAAGGAGAAAATCAATTTTTACACTCTCCTGAAAAGTTATGTTTTTGTTCATAGCCACTTATGAATATAAGCCCTCGATATATATATATATGATATGAAGTGAATATAAAAGAATAAAAGGTTACAAATAATGTTAGTAATATTGGTTTCGACGGCAGAAAACGTCAAATCGGGAGCGAAATTTGAGTGGTGGATATATCTAAATCTGAACCGATTTGCTTCAAATTAAATAGCGCTCGCCCTTGGCCCAGAAAACTTAATTTTGCCAATTTTCGTAAGGATCGGACAATAATTGCAAACTGTACTTTGATTATAATAGTAGATGGACGGACAGACAGAGGGACATTGCTAAATCGACTCAGAAAGTGATTCTGTATCGATCTGTATAATAAACGATGGGTCCATACAAATAAATGCACATAGGGCGCATTCCACTGTTACGTACAGACAAGTTCAACTAATTTTACGGTTTATATTACATATAGCACTTAATTGTTTTATCAGATATATACTTTTTTTCTCTAATTTAATAGATTATATACTTTAATAGTGCCCAGAAACATTTAAAAAAAGTCATGAAATACTGAAGAAAAATGCAAACAACCCACGTCACGTACGGGACACATCAAGTCATCGAAATCGTTATAGTTTTATTCAGATTTCAGCGAATATATTACAGGTGCATAAAAAGTGTATTCGAAGGAAATTATAACTAAGAATCATGCTTGCTACTAGCGAAAAAATATTAATTAAAACACCTATTTATAATTCAAAAACATTTTTTTATATTTGTCACGTGCAGACAAGTCGCGTCACGTACGGGACATAGTTCAACTTAAATCTATAATATATGTAAAAATCAATAGGTAAATACAGTTTTGTCTTGGGAAAGGCAATGTTTTCTGCACTCCACAACTTTCTCCTCAGTTTTAATAAAATGGAATTTGGAAACTCCAGTTATCGCTTTGGCATTGTCCCACGGCGATGCACTTTTAATCCTTTCATAAATTTCAGAGGATGGCACATAAATCACATGGGTTTTTGTGACTAATTGAGAAGCTAAATCAGAAAAGTTCTTGGCTGATTGGACAACAACATGTTCATTTTGGCTCATCATTTTCTCTCTTACCAGTCTTTTGATATTTCCGCCAACTCCGTCTATCACACCTTTTCCATGCGATGTAGCAAAATATTTCCAATAAAAGGGCCTTTTGTACTTTTCACTCAACATTGATGTTAGTTTAACCATATAACGGTTCTTAAATTCCGATGAAGGGCCGTCACTCCAAATAATTTCCGCTGAAGGTAAGTCTTCATTTTCTTTATGCATCAAGTCAAACAACTTATTGATGAAAACAAAAACTGTATCCTTGTCTTTCGAATTTGCATCTGAGCATATAAGATATGTTTGGCAATTGCCTTTGTAAAAACTTGCAGCAGTAAATAAAAGAACACTTGTTCGTGACCAGAGTGCGCTTTGAACTTCATTCTGGTATTCACAGCCAAAAGACATCGCAAAATCAACTTGAAGGATCCGCACATTTTCATTGCGTTGGTCTTTTTGAAATTCACCGGCTTGAACTCGTTTTAAATTAACATGCTTCATCATAATATGGATAGAATCAATCAATTTTTCTTTAAGTTCACCTGAACTTGTTTCGTGGTTTACTAAACGTAGTTTATTTTCTGAGTTTTTTTCCCATTCTTTCCATACACAGATTGTACTTAAATCCATAGAAATTAATATTTTTTTTGCCATCAGAACAAGTATCACATTCATTTTTCCAGCACTTCGAATCTAAAGAAGGATCACATAAAATCATAGTCCACCAGTCGTTACAATAATTTTGTTTCAAACCTTTCAATTTGAACATAAAATTTTCATGAGTTAAACATTTGCACTGGCCTGAAGGTGTGTCTTTCATTAGCAAAACATTTTTCGGTCTTAGACTACAAAATTTTGAAAATCCAATTTCGATATTAGGAAAAAATTCTTTAAAAATGCAAAAGGCTTCTCGTAGGTACAAAGTCAAATAATGCTTTTGACACTTCTTCTTAATGCCGTTTTCCCAAACAACGATGAAATCATTTGCGCCTGGGCAGGTATACACAATATCCGGACGATAGTAAAATGCTTTCACATCGTCATAACGTGTATCGTCACCTGATGTGCTAATGTTTGAGCTTTCTGCTAGAGCAATGTTCATTTTACGCGCTAGTTCTGTAACAACCGCTTTCTTTCTTGGTGATTGAGGCAGTGCTTTTAGAGCCTTTTGAACAGCTTTAGATAAAGTCTGTTTCGACTTGTACGGAGATTCATTACTTACAGGAGAATCAGTAGGATTTTTAAGTTCCACCCGCTTTTTTGCCCTTTGCAATCTCTTCTTATCCCTTTCCTTAAGTGAAATTGCTTTTAACTCACCTTCAGAAAGATTTTCTGCTTTTCGTTTACGAAGCTCACGCAATCTTTTAGCCTCATTAGCGGTAAAATTAGGATCTTTCTCTTTTTGTTTTTCTCGAAATTTTCGCATGCGGCTAGCACTGGTTGATGGTTGCTGGTCGCTCATTTTTGCGTTATTGAGATTTGCAGTACAAAAAAGGGCTTTGTTTATTACAAACGCCAGTAAAAGTTGAAGATGTCAGATAACTTATTCTTCGGCGTCACGTACAGACACTTTATTATCACCAAGAATATATTGTAAGCAAAGCGATTTCAAACAAAATTGTTTCACCAGTTTTTAGACCGCTAAAAGTTAGCTGTTAACAGAAATATTCAATTTGTATAGTCGACTTGTTTTACAATTATTAATAGAAAAAGGAATTAAGCGTCACGTATGGGACATCGAAACTTACCTTTCCGTTATGATTAATTTCTTATCAAAAAACACTTAACCAAAAAAATGAGTATGCAGTTAAATACAGCGGACCATATACTATAACTTAGAACAGAAATCTAGTTTCTATCTGATAAACAATAGCGGCAGCGACCTCGCAAAAAGTTGTGTAAAGACTAATGAAAAAATCCGACTTGTTGTTACTCTCAATAAATAACGGTATTTACAAAAAATGAGACATACTCACTACAACTTTTGTAAATTATTTTAGATGAGAACATAATCTCACTATGTACGTGCAATAATATATAAAAAATGCATATTTGTAAAACAGTTCAGAGTTCCCCTTTTTCATGGAATGCTCCATAGACATAATACCCAGGTGAAGGGTATACAAATATTTGATTTTCGTGATTATTTTGTAAAACCTCATAACAACAACAAATCGCAAATTGTTTCGAGTTTTGTATAGATTACGGTACATTTGACTAAAATACAAAATATAAAAAGATTTTAAACTTCATCGTCTAAAAATAACTGTTTTGTATCGAAAATCTACAAATACTTTCTCTCATGAATTCAATTGTAATGTAATTGTAAAAGTGGAGGGTATGCATATAGTAACTAAGACCACTCAAATTATCCTGTCCTAAGTAATATTTAAGTCCATGTATGTCCTCTGAGAGTGAGTGTATTTATAAGTCAGTTTAGCCGACTCACTGTGTTGCGGCTAGTGGAAAAGTAACTTTTTTCCGATTATTTTTTTCAGTGTTTTTAATGATGCAATTTTGTCACAGACATTCCAAGTAAACAAAAAACACATAAAGCTTATTTTTATGTTGGCCCGTTGATTTTTAATTGATTTTAGAAGTCAAATATAGAAAATTTTCACGAAAAGAGGGGATTTCAGGGCTGTATTCAAAATGATCTCATTTGATTTTGATGACAGATATTTTGATTCGGAAAAAAATTTGCCTTCGGACAAGTATCTTCTGTAAAAAAAAGGAATGTTGTTTGAGACATTTTCATATGCACCTTTTTTAGAACGAAAACCCGACTAAAGGTCCATTTTTCCTTTAAATTTGGGTTAGGTAAGCAATATCTAAAAAGTCCCAGAGAGTCCCAGTTCCAAACCACTACAGAAATGTTACATAATTTGTTTTCAACGAACTGTGAAAAAATCAGCTGCCCATACCTGCCCTCCTGGGAGTTATAGCGATTTTAGTATATCACTCTCAGTATTTATTCCATAGAAATAGAACGGAAATTCTCGGAATCATTCAATAAAGAACAAGTATGGGAGAATGCAACACCATCATCAACCAGATATTGCAGACCAATCAAGTTTGAATATGCTAAGGAGACTGCAGAGTATACAAAGCAACAGGACGATCTCATGAAAGAACAAATAAATAGTATAAAGTAAACGATTATCAACATAAGCGGATTACAATTTAAAGTAGAACATAAACTGGAGGAAACAATGGTTGATGGAAAAGTCTGCAATTCTTTATCTGATAACAAGTCTGCAGCAACGTGTTACATTTGCCACGCAAAGCCCAGTGAAATGAATCAGTTGGACAAAATTGTTAAAAGGACGCCCAATCAGGAAGCTTATAGATTTGGATTATCAACATTACATTGTAGAATAAGATTTATGGAAACCCTACTGAACATTGCTTATCAAATCACTGTGCGCAAGGCAGGGGAAAATAAGAGAACTAAGCTCAGTGAAGATGAGAAGATTATTAGAGATCAGAGAAAAAAGGAAGTTCAACAAAATCTGAAAGATCAGCTCCAAATAACTGTTGATGTTGTGAAACAAGGAAGTGGAACAACTAATGATGGTAACACAGCAAGGAAATTCTTTAGTGATCCTGAGAAAACCGCTCTGGTCACAGGAGTAGATACCGAACTTATAAGAACGTTTTCTAGTATTCTTCAAGCTATAACTTCTGGATATAAGATAGACTGCGATAAGTTCTCTAAGTACGGAAAAGAAACTGCTGGTCTCTATGTAAAGAAATATTCGTGGCATTATATGCCACCAACTGTCCACATGGTTCTTATTCATGGAGCTGAAATAATTCGTTCATTTTTGGTCCCCATTGGCCAACTATCAGAAGAAGCATTGGAAGCAGGAAACAAGGACTTCAGAAACACAAGGCTTTACCATGCGAGGAAAACATCAAGAAAAGACAATTGTGAAGACATATTACATTATCTGCTCGCCAATTCTGATCCTGCAATCACAAGTAGGAGAATACTGAAGGAGAAGAAACACCTGGAATTATCAGAGGAAGCAATGAACTTATTGGTAGATGACTGATAATTTGTAATTTTTTCTGTAGAATGCAATAAAATATGCCTGTGTTATAAAATAGTATCTTCAATTTTTTTTTATTCTACATCTATTCTAGCACTCCACAAAAATGAGCATAACTCTCTTAAAACTGAAGCTATTGACTTCAAACCGGTATCAAATTAAAGCTTTGATTGCCACCTTGGTTTTTTATAAAATTTCAGAGTTTTTCAACAAATATCGAAAAATCATGAAAATTTGACGTTTATAATTCTTGTTCGGACCACCCTATAATTTATTTAAAAAACTAATCATAGGGTATTTATCAGAAATAAAAGAAGAATTAAAATATTTTTTTTTGTAAATTTTTCAAACAATTTTTTTTTGACTTCTTAAATTTAATATTTTTCGATTTTTTTAAAAAGTTAATTATAATAGTTAAAGCTAAAGTGAAGAGTTAAATATTTTTGGTGAATTATTGGAAAGTTAAGTACCACATTAATTATTTAACTAAATTCTCGCGTTTGCAAACAATATTTCAAAGCTAGGGTTTCCCTCAATTTTTCCATTAAAAATATGTATATTAAATTCGAACATTGTATAAACATGATGAATTGAATTACCTTGGCGTAGTGTTTCTCTGGCAAACGAACCTATAGCAAGTATCTATGGAGATACAATTTAAATTTGTTACACCCAGTAATATCATTATTATACCCTCCACCTCGAGGATGGGGGTATACTAACTTTGTCATTCCGTTCTTGATCGTCATACAATTCTAAGACGCTCTAGCCATCTCCGTCCGTCCGTCTGTTGAAAGCACGCTAGTATCTAAACGAAAGGTGCTAGGAGGTCCATTTGCATAAATACGTCTTATTGTCGTAGATTGGTTGGGATTGAAACTGGGCGAAATCGGACCAAAGGGAAAATTTTTTCCCTCACAAGGACTGAAAAAACCCATAATAACCCCTAATATTTTAGAGTATTTAAGCATATTTTTTCAATATGTCTGATTGTACTTACTTGATATTGGGTATGCGCATTCCCCCTATAACAAAAACTTGCACCATAATGCGATTTTTATTCGTAGGGGCAAAAAGGGATAAAAATGGTACATATTATACTACAACAGCTAGAAATACGAAATTCGGTGAGTACATTCCTCTAATTGAGTAGATACATAATATAAAAACATTTTTCCCAAATTCGTACTTTTATGATAAAAAGGGATAAAATGGGAATAGAGGGTTAAAAATAGTACCATCTAAACGAATACAGCTAGAATGATGAAATTCGGTGTGTACATCCCTCTAACTACGTAGACTCGTGAAATAAAGAGATTTTAGATAGTCATTTTCTTGAGTAGGTAAAAATTGAAAAAGGTACCAATGGTACCAAAGGTACCAAAAGGTATGAAAAAGGTACCAAAGGTATGTTGGTACAAATGGTACCAACCAAATTACCGCAGCTAGAATCATGGAATTCGGTGTATACATACCTCTAACTGCGTAGATACGCAAAAAAAAAATTCCAAATTCGTACTTTTACGCAAAAATTGGTTTAATCATGATTTTAAGTTATTTTGCACTATGTACGTGAGATAATGGATTTTCAAAATTTGTGCTTTTGGAATTGAAATAGAATGGAAATACAACTAACTGTAGCACCCACTGCCTACCGATAGTTATGGTATTTAAGCATTTTTGAAAATATAAATAAAAGAATATTTATTTTTTGAATTGACATGTATTAATTCGATATATATATAGTGTAAACGTATTAGTAGCCTTGTGTTATAAGCGTGGCTTGAATGATAAAATTTTGTCAATATTTGTATTTGTTTTCGTTTGGCTATATTAAAAAAATATTATCCTGAATCTGTGGAATGCAATCCATGGTGAAGGGTATATAAAGTTCGGCCCGGCCGAACTTAACACCGTTTTTACTTGTTTTTTATATTTATCTTTATGAAATCCTATCGTATTCGACATGATGATGTATTAACTGAGTTGTGACGCTATAGTTTCGAGTAAATATTTGACAGTTTAACAGTTAAACCAACAATGACAGCGTCGTTAAAATTGATATTTGATCTGATGGTAGCAGAAATCAATGAATAATGATGAAATTCGATATAAACAAAAATATTGAATATTGTTTGTTTTAACAAACCGGCGCCGAAAGAAGGTGAACACACCTTGGCTGTTCCTGGTTGTATGATAAAAATATTTAATGACTACAGTAATAACCCTTAAAAAAGATATATTTAATATATTTAACATTGCAACACATTTCAATTTTCATTTATAGGAGACAACCCGTTGGCGGTTTTACTGACACGCTGATTCAGGATTTGACAGTGAAAAGGGACACTATACACACCAACCGTTTCAACGGCTAGGAAAAAGAGAATTTAATTTCCATTTCCATGATGTTATTTTCCACAATTCTCAAATACATTAGTTTTTGAATGCAAATTGATGACACCTTTTTCGTAAATAGTAGACATGGTATACTTCTGTTGACATGACATTTCACACTATTCATTCATAACATTTATGAGTTAAACGGCTTCTTTAAGTATAAACCTTCGGTATGACTACATCCAGGGTTGTCAGATATGGCGATTTCTCGCCGATTTATTTCGATTTATTTTTCGACGATTTATAAAATATTTGGCGATTTTTTGGCTAATTTTAGAACTTTTTATTGGCGTTTTTATTATATTGGCGTTACTTTGTAGAGAAATATATTATAGATATGCCTTCATGTCAAACGGAACACTTTTTAAATTACCATTTCCGATTTCTTTGCAACTTAGTAGGATAACTGCACTCTATAAAATATTTAATTTATAGAGGACGAAAAATTATTTTTTTAAAGATATGACCAATTGAGAATTAGTAAAATCAAGATAAAAGGTTAGAAGTAGGAAAATTGAAAATTGTGAAAACGCGTAGGTACAATTCAAAGAATGGAGGCTTATTTTAAAGATAATTGTATTTTGTTATCTTTTGTGTTTTTCTTGAAAAGTCAAAAAATAGGCGTATTCCCGTCGATTATAAACAAACCTTGTACATTTTTGAATTGAGAAATAATAATAATTAAAAAACTGTAATAAATGTATACGACCGAAAATGCTATTTTTGAACGAATGTTCTACTAAAACAGATTTTTCAAAATGCATCTATATGCTTTATTGAGATTTGTTTCTCTTTCGTTAAATTGGTCCACGAAGACGGGAGAAAGAGAACAACTCAATATTATAAACTGCTTAATAAAGGTGAAAAAGTATATTTTTTAATGTTAATTGTTTTTAACCAGTAATCCCTGCGTTGAAAGTGTATTCTGCATTATGAATTGCCTAAACTAGGTCATGGTATAAGACAATATTTAACTTTTATTAAGAATAATAAAAACAAATAAGATATGTTTTAATTCTTCATCATGAAATGTTGAAAATATTCATTTCAAATAATAATATATGAATTCCATAAATTTTTAACAATAACTAAATATAAAATGGAATTTGTCGATTTTTTAACAAAAACTGAAGTCGTTTAACTTTGGCGGTTTTTGGCGATTCCTGACAATTGATTTGGCGATAGAGGTACAAAATAATCTGACAACCCTGACCACAGCAATAGTTATGATCACATCATGTTCACTTCATTATTTTCAGATTTAATGTTCGTTGCAATTACTTCTCTTGTGTTCGAATAATTATTTTAAGTTTTATATTTCCTTTATTTGCATTAAGTATTCCTTATTTTTACGAAATATTTCCGTCTTCGAGGAACGCAAAACAAATTTTTTAATTTTATTTTCAGGTTTATGTTTGGGATTTCTAAAATGAGACGATATACGCTCCAACACAATTGGGGAATATTAAAGAATATTAACCAGAAATTTGAAAATGATATTTGCAAAATTTCATCAAAATTAGCCTTTGCCAGACGAAGACTTGATACAAATCAAACTACCATCAAGCAGCAGGCACCTCATACACACCAAATATATTTAAAAAAAATATTTCAAGATGTCTAACAAAACTTTAACTGGAAGTCTTAAATATTTCACACTTTTCAGCAAAATTTGAAAAAATCGCACTATATCTTTTGTAGGAAATTGTTTAGTATATAAAGACCCAGGAAAATATTTTGGAACTACCCACAAAATATTTCGGATGTAACTCTAACCTTCTAGTGTTGCGTAAAAGAACAAAGGACAAACTCAAACACAAATAATCAATGCTAGAACTAGAAGTAGAACCACTTCTGCGGCAGTACAAGTCTCTTCAATTATAATTAAGAAAGTATGCTCTTTTCTATTAGTGACAACATTTTAAGTGAATTGAGTAATAGTTAACGCCGATACATTTCCCATTTTTATAAAACTGAATTGCAAAACCATTTGTTTTTGTGGAAACTCAGGATAGCTTCACTTAGGAAAAGCTACAATAATAAAGCTTTTATTATAATTTGTTGTTTCTTATATTGGTTATCGTTGAAATTTAAATTGTATTACAGTATCTAATACTTTGTATGACTTTCAAATTCTGAAATTACATGAAATATACGGAATATTACAAAGATTTACCTTCTTTAAGCTCCCCTTTTGGTACTATATTGTTTTTCTCCTTCATAGACCTTTCGAGTTAGCCATCCCCATACGTTTTCAATGATGTTTAGATTAGCATAATACAACGGCCACGGTAGTAATTCCAGTTCTTGAACTCGAAACCATTTTTAGCTAAGCGGTAATTGTGAATGAGAACAATGTCCTGCTGGAATATAAATGAAATTGGTCCAAACGACTCCTTAAGTCCTCTATAGCTGACTCGCGAATGCTTTTGTAGTCTGCTTCTGTCATTCGTTGAGAACCGAAAACTAATTTTGCAACTCCATAATACGTTGTAGCACCGCACACCATTACTCTCCCTTCTCTGACGTACTGGAAACTATTCTTCTGTTCTTCGATCAGTTAAAAACAGTTAACAGGAAAGTGGACCACATGGGTCCATGGTTTGATATAGCCCCCATACAAATGTACCTCCGATTTACAATATTACTTTTCTAAAATGCACATTTTTCATCGGATCTTGATCAAATTTACCACACAATGTTACATTTTGAAAACCAGCTATATAGGTCTATGTTTTGGTATAGCCCCAATACAAATGAGCCCCCAGTTTACACTATTTTCGCACTAGAATCCACATCTATATATAACATTATATATAACATATAATAACAGATCATGTTATATTTCAATAAAGAATAGCTACATTGAATGTGATCTATACGAGTCCACTTTTTAATTACCCTCTAGGACCCACATTTTACATCGGAAGCTTATCAAATTATATTATATTTCAACTAAGAATACATACTATGAAAGTCTAATATATGGGACCATATTTTGGTATAACCCCCTTAAAAATTGGGCCCCCATTCTACTCTATTACAGCTGTAGAAAACACATCGAGCGTTGGATCTCGATACAATTTTGCAGATCATGTTATATTTCAACTAAGAATACCTACTTTGAAAGTGATCTATATGGGCCCACTTTTTAATGTAGCGCCCTTACAAATAGCCCCCATTTTTAGTATTACCCCTCTAAGACCAACACTTTGCATTGGAAGTTTTTGAAATTTGCAGATCATGTTCTATTTCAACCAGGAATACCTACTATGAAAGTCAAATATAAGTGTCCATATTTTGGCACAATCCCTGTACAAATTGTCCCCCCATTTTACACTATTACCGCTTCAATACCTATATCTTTAAAAAATTTTGCAGATCATGATTTATTTCCACTAGGAATGCCAAAGGGAACTATAACGGCCCATGTTATGGTACAACCCCTAAGTGTTGTTATATGTCGGTCCAATTTATCCTATTACCACTGTAAAATCTGCATTTGTCTTCGGATCTTGGTCAAATTTTCCAGATCATATTATATTTACTCTCGGAATACCTATCCGAACATATGGGTCAATGTTTCCAAATACAACTGTCCCACCAATTTTCAATATTATAATTTTAAATCCTTCATATTACATCGGATCCGGATTAAATTTTCCAGAGCATGGACTATTTCACATAGGAACACTTACTGATGAAATGGACCATGGATCCCGATTTTATTTTCTAGATCATGTTATATTTCAGTTAGGAACACTTACAGCAAAGGTGGAGCATTACGCAAAGAAATTGCCACCGCTCATTATAAATTTCTGATTTGTTTACATAACAATTCAGATTCAACTTATTACAGCCAATCAATTTGGCCGTATTCATTAAATTTGACTAAACAATTATTATTAAAAAAAAAAAACAAGTAAGGAAAGGCTAAAGTCGGGCGGGGCCGACTATATAATACCCTACACCACTCCCTGCGCATATACATCGCTTTTATTACTAAACCCAGGTGTTTCATGGGAGCAATTTTATGTAGTTCATATAAATTATACAGTATAAATTCATCTTTAGTCATATTTATCGAATATGGTAAATAATTGATCCAATTTTCCGGCAGACAAATACAAATTATACAGTAGTAATAGGATAAATGGGACCGACATTTGAAAGAGGCCTATAACAACACCGGCTCAAAATATGGGCCCATATATTTCTCATTCACTGTAGGTATTCATAGTTGAAATATATCATGATGCGATGTAAAACGTAGTTTGTAGAGCTGTATTAGAGTAGAATGGGTTATTGGGTTATTCCAAAGTGTGGACACATATATTTGACTTTGTATTCTGAAATATAATATAATCTGCAAAATTTGAAAAAAAATCCGATGTAAAATTTGCGTTCTTGAGGGGTAAAAATTAAAATGGGGCCATTTGCAAGTGCTCTACATTAAAAAGAGGTTCCATATAGATCACTTTCAAAGTAGGTATTCTTAGTTGAAATTTGACATGATATAAAAAATTATATCGAGATTTAATGAACGATGTGGGTTCTAGAGATGTAATAGAGTGGAATGGGGGCCCAATTTGTATGGGGGTTATACCAAAATATGGACCCATATATTTGACTTTCATAATATGTCTTCTTAGTTGAAATATACGAGGGCTATATCTAAATCTGAACCGATCTTACCCACTTTCACCATAGGTTTTTTAGTTGGATTATAAGATGTTGTGCAAATTTTAAAGAAAATCGGGTACAATATGTGGTTTCTAAAGCGGAGAAAGCGAAATCGGGAGCGACATTTGTATGGGGGCTATATCTAAATCTGAAGCGATCTTACCCAATTTTTGCATACGTGTTTCTAGTTGGATTATAAGATGTTCTGCAAAATTTAAAGAAAGTCGTTTCTAGAACGGAAAATGTCAAATCGGGAGCGACATTTGTATGGGGGCTATATCTAAATCTGAACCGATCTTACCCAATTTTTGCATACGTGTTTCTAGTTAGATTATAAGATGTTCTGCAAAATTTAAAGAAAATCGGGTACAATATGTCGTTTCTAGAGCGGAAAATGTCAAATCGGGAGCGACATTTGTATGGGGGCTATATCTAAATCTGAACCGATCTTACCCAATTTTTGCATACGTGTTTCTAGTTGGATTATAAGATGTTCTGCAAAATTTAAAGAAAATCGGGTACAATATGTCGCTTCTAGAGCGGGAAATGTCAAATCGGGAGCGACATTTGTATGGGGGCTATATCTAAATCTGAACCGATCTTACCCAATTTTTGCATACGTGTTTTTAGTTGGATTAAAAGATGTTCTGCAAAATTTAAAGAAAATCGGGTACAATATGTCGTTTCTAGAGCGGGAAATGTCAAATCGGGAGCGACATTTGTATGGGGGCTATATCTAAATCTGAACCGATCTTACCCAATTTCTGCATTGGTCTTTCTAGTTGGATTATAAGATGTTGTGCCAAATTTAAAGAAAATGGGGTACAAGATGTGGTTTCTAGAGCGGAAAATGTCAAATCGGGACCGACATTTGTATGGGGGCTATATCTAAATCTGAAGCGATTTCCTCCAAATACAATACCGATGGTCGTTGGCCAGAAAAAATAACTTCTGCCAAGTTTCATGACAATCGGACAACAATTGCGACATGTAGAGTGCGAACAAGCTTAGATGGACAGCAGACGGACAGACGGATGGACGGACGGACAGACAGACATCGTTAAATCGACTCAGCTGGTGATTCTAAGCCGATCGGTATACTTTAAGGTGGGTCTAGCTCGATTATTTCTTGGTGTTACAAACATTTGGCGCGAAACTAACTTATAATACCCTAGACCACGAAGTGGTGTAGGGTATAACAAGTAAGGAAAGGCTAAAGTCGGGCGGGGCCGACTATATAATACCCTACACCACTCCCTTTAATGTAGTTCATATAAATTATACAGTATACTTTAAATTCATCTTTAGTCAAATTTAATGAGTATGGTAAATAATAAAGTAATTGATCCAATTTACCAGCAGAAATTTCGAGTAAAGTAAATATAACATGATATGGAAAAATTGATCAACATCGAATAATAAATACAGATTATACAGCGGTAAATGGATGAATCGGACGGACATTTGAAGGCATATAAAAACACTTGAAGCCTGTGCCAAAACATGCGCCTATATATTTCTCATTCACGGTAGGTATTCCTAGTTGAAATATATAATGATCTGCAAAATTTGATGAAGATCCGATGTAAGATGTAGTTTCTAGAGCTGTAATAGAGCAGAATGGGTTATAGCAAAGTATGGACATATATGCATCTCCCAAACATGTAAGGAAAGGCTAAAGACGGACGGAGCCACTACACCCACTTTCTATCTCATTACAATTCAATTCGGTGAAAAAGTGAAATCGGGGAGGATTTTTGAATCATGTAAATGTATGTGTTTGGCAAAAATGTTAAATCGGAAAGGATATTTGTATGGGAGTACATTGATACCTGTAATGTTTATTGGTGAAATATGATATGCAAAGTTTGGCCAATATCTGTTAAACATTCGGGAGCGACATTTGTATTGGAGCTATATCTAAATCTGAACCGATCTTAGCCACTTTCGGCATAGGTGTTTCTAGTTATACCCTACACCACTTCGTGGTCTAGGGTATTATAAGTTAGTTTCGCGCCAAATGTTTGTAACACCAAGAAATAATCGAGCTAGACCCACCTTAAAGTATACCGATTGGCTTAGAATCACCAGCTGAGTCGATTTAACGATGTCTGTCTGTCCGTCTGTCCGTCCGTCTGCTGTCCATCTAAGCTTGTTCGCACTCTACAGGTCGCAATTGTTGTCCGATTGTCATGAAACTTGGCAGAAGTTATTTTTTCTGGCCAATGACCATCGGTATTGAATTTGGAGGAAATCGGTTCAGATTTAGATATAGCCCCCATACAAATGTCGCTCCCGATTTGACATTTTCCGCTCTAGAAACGACATATTCTACCCGATTTTCTTTAAATTTGGCAGAACATCTCATAATCCAACTAGAAACACGTATGCGAAAATTGGGTAAGATCGGTTCAGATTTAGATATAGCCCCCATACAAATGTCGCTCCCGATTTGACATTTTCCGCTCTAGAAACGACATATTGTACCCGATTTTCTTTAAATTTTGCAGAACATCTTATAATCAAACTAGAAACACGTATGCTGAAAGTGGGTATGATCGGTTCAGATTTAGATATAGCCGCCATACAATGTCGCTCCCGATTTGACTTTTTCCGCTCTAAAATCCACATATTGTACCTGATTTTCTTTAAATTTTGCAGAACATCTTATAATCGAACTAGGAACACGTATGCAAAAATTGGGTAAGATTGGTTCGGATTTAGATATAGCCCCATACAAAAGTCGCTCCCGATTTGACATTTTCCGCTCTAGAAACGACTTATTGTACCCGATTTTCTTTAAATTTTGCAGAACATCTTATAATCCAACTAGAAACACGTATGCAAAAATCGGGTAAGATCGCTTCAGATTTAGATATAGCCCCCATACAAATGTCGCTCCCGATTTCACTTTCTCCGCTTTAGAAACCACATATTGTACCCGATTTTCTTCAAAATTGGCACAACATTTTATAATTGAACTAGAAACACCTATGCTGAAAGTGGGTATGATCGGTTCAGATTTAGATATAGCCCTGATATATTTCAACTAAGAAGACATATTATGAAAGTCAAATATATGGGTCCATATTTTGGTATAACCCCCATACAAATTGGGGCCCCATTCCACTCTATTACATCTCTAGAACCCACATCGTGCATTAAATCTCGATATAATTTTTCATATCATGTCATATTTCAACTAAGAATACCTACTTTGAAAGTGATCTATATGGAACCTCTTTTTAATGTAGAGCACTTACAAATGGCCCCATTTTAATTTTTACCCCTCAAGAACGATTTCGATTTTTTTTTTCAAATTTTGCAGATTATATTATATTTCAGGATACAAAGTCAAATATATGTGTCCACATTTTGGAATAAGCCAATAACCCATTCTACTCTAATACAGCTCTACAAACTACGTCTTACATCGCATCATGATATATTTCAACTATGAATACCTACAGTGAAATGAGAAATATATAGGCCCATGTTTTGAGCCGGTGTTGTTATAGGCCTCCTTTCAAATGTCGGTCCGATTTATCCTATTACTACGTATAATTTGTATTTGTCTTCCGGAAAATTGGATCAATTATTTACCATATTCGTTAAATATGACTAAAGATGAATTTATACTGTATAATTTATATGAACTACATAAAATTGCTACCATGAAACACCTGGGTTTAGTAATAAAGGCGATGTATATTCGCAGGGAGTGGTGTAGGGTATTATATAGTCGGCCCCGCCCGACTTTAGCCTTTCCTTACTTGTTAGATTATAAAATGTTGTGCCAATTTTAAAGCAAATCAGGTACAACATGTGGTTTCTAGAGAGGATAAAGTCAAATCGGGAGCGACATGTGTATGGGGGCTATATCTAAATCTGAACCGATCTTACCCACTTTCAGCATAGGTGTTTCTAGTTCGATTATAAAATGTTGTGCCAATTTTAAAGAAAATCGGGTACAATATGTGGATTTTAGGGCGGAAAAAGTCAAATCGGGAGCGACATTTGTATGGGGGCTATATCTAAATCTGAACCGATCTTACACACTTTCACCATATATGTTTCTAGTTCGATTACAAAATGTTGCCAATTTTGAAGAAAATCGGGTACAATATGTGGATTTTAGAGCGGAAAAAGTCAAATCGGGAGCGACATTTGTATGGGGGCTATATCTGAATCTGAACCGATCTTGCCCAATTTTTGCATACGTGTTTCTAGTTCGATTATAAGATGTTCTGCCAAATTTAAAGAAAATCGGGTACAATATGTGGATTTTAGAGCGGAAAAAGTCAAATCGGGAGCGACATTTGTATGGGGGCTATATCTGAATCTGAACCGATCTTGCCCAATTTTTGCATACGTGTTTCTAGTTCGATTATAAGATGTTCTGCCAAATTTAAAGAAAATCGGGTACAATATGTCGTTTCTAGAGCGGAAAATGCTAAATCGGGAGCGACATTTGTATGGGGGCTATATCTGAATCTGAACCGATCTTGCCCAATTTTTGCATACGTGTTTCTAGTTCGATTATAAGATGTTCTGCCAAATTTAAAGAAAATCGGGTACAATGTGTCGTTTCTAGAGCGGAAAATGTCAAATCGGAAGCGGCATTTGTATGGGGGCTATATATAAATCTGAACCGATCTTACCCAATTTTTGCATACGTGTTTCTAGTTCGATTATAAGATGTTCTGCAAAATTTAAAGAAAATCGGGTACAATATGTCGTTTCTAGAGCGGAAAATGTCAAATCGGGAGCGACATTTGTATGGGGGCTATATCTAAATCTGAACCGATCTTACCCAACTTTTGCATACGTGTTTCTAGTTGGATTATAAGATGTTCTGCCAAATTTAAAGAAAGTCGGGTACAATATGTCGTTTCTAGAGCGGAAAATGTCAAATCGGGAGCGACATTTGTATGGGGGCTATATCTAAATCTGAACCGATTTCCTCCAAATTCAATACCGATGGTCCTTGTCCAGAAAAAATAAATTCTGCCAAGTTTCATGACAATCGGACTACAATTGCGACCTGTAGAGTGCGAACAAGCTTAGATGGTCAGCAGACGGACGGACGGACGGACGGACAGACAGACATCGTTAAATCGACTCAGCTGGTGATTCTAAGCCGATCGGTATACTTAAAGGTGGGTCTAGCTCGATTATTTCTTGGTGTTACAAACATTTGGCGCGAAACTAACTTATAATACCCTAGACCACGAAGTGGTGTAGGGTATAAAAATGCAGGGAGTGGTGTAGTGTATCATATAGTCGGCCTTTCCTTACTTGTTGTAATTGTAGTTTTGCACATATTTGTTCCTGTAGCCGCGTCAATCTTACGTATTTTTGTGGAGGAATTCGAAGCAGGGGGAATTATTTTTAATATTTCTCTCTGTGGACCTTTCTTTGAATTATTTCTGTTGTACCTCTTTCCATAATCTTTTAATTCTTTAAATAATTAATACCAATTTGTTGTTAGAAAGGCCTTGATCGTGATACGCTTGTATTTTGACAATTTCAATATCATTAAATGTCTTTTCAAATTGAGTATTTTGAGCATTGAGTTCATATAATACAAATTACATTTATTTCAAAATTGGCTACATATATTTCAAATAAGTCATCTCATTATTCGGGATACAACAAGAGGATATTTTACTTATTATACCCTCCACCTCCAGGATGGGGGTATACTAACTTTGTCATTCCGTTTGTAACGCCTTGAAATATCGACCTGAGACCATATAAAGTATATATATTCTTGATCGTCATAAAATTCTAAGACGATCTAGCCGTCCGTCGGTCCGTCTGTTGAAATCACGCTAGCATCTAAACGAAAGGAGCTACGACGTCCAAATTTACCATAAATGCGTCTTATAGTCGTAGATCGGTTGGGATTGAAACTGGGCGAAATCGGCCCAAAGGGAAAAATTTTTCCCTCACAAGGACTAAAAATACCCATAAAAATCCCTAATATTTTAGAGTATTTAGGCATGTTTTTTCAATATGTCTCCTTGTACTTACTTGATATTGGGTATGCGCATTCCCCTTATAACAAAAACGTGCACCATAAAGTGATTTTATTCGTAGGGGGTGAAATGGGGCAAAAAAAGGGATAAATAAGGTACATATTAAACGACAACATCTAGAAACACGAAATTCGGTGTGTACATTAGAGCGTACCAGGTTACAAGTAAAAAAAAAAGTTCGCCGTACACCTTCGAATATGAAGTATTATTGAAAGGTAGTTTCAAAAAAAAAATTTATTTTTTATGCCGAACGTAGGGGTTGCGCTTTTACATTTTTCTATATAACTTCTGCATTTATAAACGGATTTTAAAGTGTGATACATCGATGTTTTTGTCTCGACGAGGCCGATTTTTTTGTCTTTGAAGTAACGTCCTAGTGTACATTCCTCTAATGGAGTAGATACATAATATAAAAGTATTTTTTCCAAATTAGTACTTTTAAGGGATAAAATGGGAATAGAGGGATAAAAATGGTACCAACCAAACGGCTGCCCCTAGAATAATCAAATTCGGTGAATACATTCCTCTGATAGCATAGACACGTAAAATACACGGATTTTTCAAAATTCGTACTTTTTGGGGTTAGAATGAAAAAATGGAGTATACATTCCTCTGACTGTGTAGACACGGAAAATAAACGGATTTTTCGAAATTCGTACTTTTTGGGGCCAAATGGAAAAAGGGGATAAAAATAGTACCAACCAAATGACCGCAGCTAGAGTCATGAAATTTGGAATATACAATCCTTTGACTACGTAGACATGGAAAATAAAAGTTTTTTTTTCCAAATTCGTACTTTCTAGGGATACAATGGGTACAGAGAGATAAAAATGGCACCATCCAAACGGCTACACCTAGAATAATGAAATTCGGTGTATACATTCCTCTGATTGCGTAGACACGTAAAATAAACGGATTTTTTGATATTCGTATTTCTTGGGGTTAAAATAAAAAAGGGGGTACAAATAGTACCAACCAATTGACCGCAGCTAGATTTATGAAATTCTGAGTATACTATAAATTTATGTGTTGTGAGTGTGTGTGTTTATTTTTTTTACATAAACTCGAAAATGCCCAATAAATGTTCTGTCCACATAATAAAATTTCAAATTTATTCACCGATTACTGCAAACGACTACAGCTAGAATGATGAAGTTCTAATTGGGTAGAAACGTCAAAAAAAGAGATTTTAGATAGTCGTACTCTTGAGGGGGTAAAATGGTACCAACCAAATGGAATTCGGTGTATACATTCCTCTGACTCCATAGACACGCAAAATAAAAAGTTTTTTCCAAATTCGTACTTTTTCCTTTATGGCAAAAATTGATTGAATCATGAAGTTAGGTTATTTTGCACTATGTACGTCTGATAATGGATTTTCAAAATTTGTACTTTAGGAATAAAATTTAATGGAAATACAACCAACTTTAGCACCCACTATCTACCAATATTTATGGTATTTAAATTTTTTGAAAATATAAATAGAAGAATATTTATTTTTTGAATTGACGATTTGGTAGCCTTGTCTTATAAGCGTGGTTTGAAATAATTAAAATATTATTTTTATTTATAAAATTATTTTTTTAATATTTGTATTTGTTTTGATTTGGCTATAAAAAAATTATATTTTCCTGTAATATTACTACACTTCTATGAAAATCGACATCCTCTGTGGAATGCAATTAATGCTGGGGGGTATATAAAGTTCGGCCCGGCCGAACTTAACGCCGTTTTTACTTGTTTTTACATTAACAATTACACAAGCAACAAGTAAAGAAAGGCTAGAATCGGACGGAGCCGACTATATGATGTCCTTCACTGTCTACGCCATTGCAATTTAATTAGGTGAGGATTATCGAAAGTGTCCTATATAATGGAGTGATGATACCCTCTTTCACAATGTATGTTTCTAGCTGAAATTAACGTATTCTGATGAAAATCTTCTAAAATATGTGTCTTGTAGAGCAGACAAAGTAAAATCGGCGACATTAGTATGAAATCTATATATATAAATCTGACCGATTTGACTCATTTCACTAGAGATATTTGTAGCTAAAATATGAGGTTTTGTGTCAAATTTAATGAAAATCTGTCAAAAAAAATGTTTTCGAGAGCGGAAAACGTCAAATCGGGAGCGAAATATATGTAGTAGCTATATATAAATCTGAACCGATCTAACTAGAGTGATCATGAAATAAATATGAGGACTCTATCCAGACATTCGTTTATGGGGTCTAAATTGGGGATGTCGAAGATTATAACCACATTCCTTTTATTAAAATGGTTAAAATTCCAGAAATAATACATAATTTTCAGAAAAAACATAAAACGTAAAAGTCTCACTATGGTCTTACGATCACGAAACTGTAATTAGCTAAATTCAACATCTGCCAAAAAAAAATAAAGTCCTCGTCATGATGAAATGTGGTAATAGTGTATCTGCGAATTCTTAGTTATGACTAAACCATTGCTTCAACACTGTATGTGAGAAAATATTGTATAAGTGGATTATGAGCTATGATTCGGATCATGAATATGACTTTATGGACATTCAAGGAGTATGCTTTGGATTATATATGGAAAACAATTGTTTTTATTTTAACAAGAATGCTTGAAACTGAATTGATATATTCCAGTTATTGTAAAAAAACTGAAAAAACTGTACATATGGTTAATAAATCATCTGTAAGGCAGGAGCATTAAATTTATTTATGCTTGTGAAGAATTGAGAAGTTTATAAAAACCGCACCATTTTGAACTTCTGTTTAATCACTTCAACGGAGATCGATGCAATTAAATCTCTTAACGAAATTTAGCCGTAGATATTGGATAGAAATGTCCAACAAGGGAACTGTCATAGATTTAAGAAAAACCCGAAATAAACCGGTCGGTTGGAAAACCCGTCATTGCTGAAAACCCGGGTTTTTGATCACTCTATATCTAACCCATTTCACCATAGATGTTTTGATTAGCAACATAATGCATTGTGCCAAATATGAGCAAAATCGATTGAATTATATGGTTTCAAGAGCAGAAAAAGCCAAGTCGAGAGCGAAATTTGTATACAAGCTATATATATTAGATCGCCACTTTCACCACAGATGATTTAAATTGTAATATAAGGTGTTTGAACAAAATCGGTCGAAATGTGTGGTTTCTAGAGCAGAAACAGTCAAATCAGGAGCAATATTTGTATAGCAGGTCTGTATAAATCTGAACCGATCAGACCAACTTTCACCAAGGTTGTTTCTAGTTGAAATGTGAGTTTTTGTGGCAAATTTGAAGAAAAAAAGAAAGATGTGGCTGCTAGGGCGGAAAAAGGCAATTCGGTAGAGACATGTGTATGGGAGCTATATAAATCCCTACCGATTTGACTCGTTTTCACAAAATGCCAAATTTAAAGAAAATCTGTCAAAACAGATGTTTTCCAGAGCGCAAAACGTCAATTCGTATGGTGGCTATATCTCAATCTGAACCAATTTGCTTCAAATTAAATAGCGTCCGTCCTTGGCCCGCAAAACTGAAAAGAATCTGACAAGAATTGCGACCTATACTTTGACTACAAGACTCAGAAAGTGATTCTAAGCCTATCTGTATAATAAACGATGGGTCTATCTCGTTTCCTTTTGGGTATTACAAACAAATTCACAAAGACATAATACCCTAGTGAAGGGTATACAAAGTTATAAGTCTTCCGCTTTAGAGATCTGACCACAGCACAATTTTTAAAAAGAGTAACAGTGAAACAAACTCCTCTCATACTCAGTAGAACAGTATAACAAAATCTTTCTATCAAGCATTTAAATAAGAGAGACAGGTATACATAGCTTAGTCTTAAAAATAATAATCATAATAACGACCTGTACTTTGTTGTAATCAAAGTACAGGTCGCAATTATAGTCTGATAGTAACAAAAATTGGCACGAGTTAGTTTTGCGAATTCAAAGGAAATCGGTTCAGATTTAGATATAGTCTCCATACAGATGCCGCTCCCGATTTGACCTTTTTCCGCTCTATAAACCACATATTTTACTCAATTTGCTTCAAATTACCAGTACCTTATAATTGAACTGGAAATATCTATGGTGAATTTGAGCCAGATCGGTTCAGATTTAGATACAGATCCAACACAAATTTCGTTCTCCTTTTAACTTTTTGCGCTATAGAGATCACATATTTTAACCAATATTCTTCAAATTTGGCACAGTACCTTATAATTCAACTGGAAATATCAGTGGTAAAACTTAGTCAGATCTGTTCAGATTTATATATATCTCCCATACGAATTTCGCTCCCAATTTGACTTTTCCGCTCTATAAACCACATATTTTAACCGATTTTCTTCAAATTTAGCAAAACAACTTATATTTTAACTAGAAAAAATTCTGGTACAAATGGGCCAGATCGGTTCAGATATATATAGCTCCCACACAAATGTCTCTCCCGATTTGATTATTTCCGCTCTAGAAACCACATATTTTAACAGATTTTCTTCAAATTTGGCAAAACAAATTATATTTCAACTACAAACAGCTCCGCTAAAAATGGGCCAGATCGGTTCAGATATATATATAGCTCCAATACAAATTTCGCCACTGAATTGATTATTTCCGCTCTAGAAATAGCATATTTGAACTGATTTGCTTAAAATTTGGCAAACCAGCTCATATTTCAACTACAAACATCCATGGCGAAAGTGGGTCAAATCGGTTCAGATTTATATATAGCTCCCACACAAATGTTTCCCCCGATTTGATTATTTCCGCTCGAGAAACCACATATTTTAACAGATTTCCTTCAAATTTGGGAAAACAAATTATATTTCAACTAGAAACAGCTCTGGTAAAAATGGGCCAGATCGGTTCAGATATATATATATATAGCTCCAATACAAATTTCGTCACTGAATTGATTATTTCCGCTCTAGAAATAGCATATTTGAACTGATTTACTTAAAAAACCAGCTCATATTTCAACTACAAACAGCCATGGCGAAAGTGGGTCAAATCGGTTCAGATTTATATATAGCTCCCATATAAATGACTCCCCCGGTCTAATTCTTTCAGCTCTAGAAACCACATATATAATAGATTTCCATCAAATTTGGGGAAGCGTCTTATATTTCAGAAAACCTATGCTAAAAATGTGTCAGATCGGTTCAGATTTATATATAGCTCTCATTCAAAGTTTGTGTTCAATTTTTTACAAATACAGATAGAAGTATGAAATTTGTAGTATATATATACCCGGTTCAAATGTAACGACCTTTTTATACCCTATACCACAGGGAATATTGACTAGGTGTAGGTATCATATAGACGGCCACGCCCGACTTTAACCTTCCTTACTTGTTATTCTTACCCAAGGACCAACATTTTACATAGGAAGTTTTTCAAATTTTGCAGATTATATTTCAACTAAGAATACATACTCTGAAAGTCAAATATATGTGTCCATACTTTAGTATAATCCAAATGAACCCCAATTCTACTCAATTAAAGTTGTAGAAACTACATCTTGTATAGGATCTTGATCAAATTTTGCAGATCATGATATATTTCAACCATGAATACCTACCGTGAATGAGAAGTATAAAGGCCCATGTTTTGGCACAGGCTCCAATTGGTGTTATAGGCCCCCATCAAATGTCCGTCCGATTCATCCTATTACCGCTGTCTAATCTGTATATTTCATTGGATCTTGATAATTTTTTCCAGATCATGTTATATTTACTCTAGTCGCAATATCTGCCATATTTACATATTATTTAACATATGCGTTAAATTTGACTAAAGATGAATTTATAATATACTGTATAATTTATATGAACTACATAAAATCGCTCACATGAAACACCTGGGTTTATTAATCAAAGCGAGGTATATACGTAGGGTATTATAAACTCGGTCCCGCCCGAATTTAGCCTTTCCTTACTTGTTTTTAATTGTATTGTTGTAATTTATTTAACAGTAATTTTCGTTTTTAAAATATCCTATTCGCTATGTAATTTTAGATTTTCAAAATCCCTTGACATCTAAGAGAAACAGTGGTGGGAGTTGCAGTTATTATTTACAAAGATCAATAATTTTCAGTATTATAAGTCTTGTGATGATTGATTTTAAACCGGTGGCTGGGTTTAAAATCTATTATCCGTCATTTTTTTTCAAATTTGTTTCCACTCTATTTACTCTGTTTCGTTTAACTAACCGCCATTAATCAAACTCTGTTATATCAATGCTCGAAGCTATTCTATAATTATTCATATTATCCGTTGGTCCTTCTCAAACAAATCACACCCAGCCCCAGACTCTCCTCTCGTTTTATCTCTCCTGATAATGTTATGCATAAGAGTTGTGTGGTGTGGTTGGATGAGCGGCGCTGATTAAAATAAACGACTGGACTAGAGTCCCTCCTTCGTTGACGCAAGGGGGTAAGGATTATGTATTTTTATTCATGTTTTCCCATGAAAACAATTTGAAATGTCATAAAAGACTTGCCATCGTAAAATACACACGATGATGTTCAATTCATGATAATATCTTCATTTCCTCTAGCTGCCAGCATCTGATGGTCAACAGAGGTCGAAGGACGACCTGCCAAATCTGATTGTTATGTATGCATAACAATGCTATTAAAACATTTTTTTTATAGAATATAAGAGCTTTATTTGTAATGCCTACAATCCTACATCGTTCAGTGTTAGTATAGGGGCTGCACAGTGGGAAAATAAAATGGGGTGCTCGAGAACAAAATGGTGTTGCCAAAATTAAATGCCTGTATTTCCTCTCCATATGATTTTATGATTCTCATTTGCATGTTTATGCATCCTTTGACCACCTTTGTGCAAAAAAAAAACATTTTTTCTTGTTTTCACAAGTGCACATTTCATTTCTATAATAAATAGACTACATCAACACAAATGAAAAATTTCAAATACTACTCAGAATACAAATACTATTTGAGAAAACCATGCATTTTCAATATTTTTACTACTGTAGGAGAAAGATTTTTTGAACTT
>CANDYM010000658.1:0-66419 GCA_947397865.1 Polietes domitor
ATAGCCCCCATACAAGTGTTGCTTCCTTTACATATTATATTTTACCAATAAATATACATGGTGAAAGTGGGTCATATCGTTCCAGGTTTCAATATACAAATTTCCTTTCCGATTTAAAATTTTTTGTCAAACACATACATTTACAGGATTCAAAAATCCTTCCCGATTTCACTTTTTTACCGAATTGAATTGTAGTTAGATAGAAAGTGGGGTGTATCATATAGTCGGCTCCGTCCGTCTTTAGCCTTTCCATACTTGTTTGGGAGATGCCCATATGTCCATACTTTTGTATAACCCAAGTGGGGCCTCATTCTTCTCTATTACAGCTCTAGATTTTTACTTTTGTCAAATTTTAAAAATTGTTTCTCACACATTTAAAGAGACTTTTTACTCAATTTTTTTTATTAGAATTTGTGGTTTCTTAGCTTTATTATGACGCTAAAACTATTTTTTTTTTTTTTTTTATTATTAGAATTTGTCGTTTCATAGCTTTATTATGACGCTAAAACTATTTTTGTGAAAAATATAGTTCGTTTGTAATAAATATTTTAAAAATATCCCTTTTCAACAAATATCTGACTTTGGACCAACACAAGTTATTTCCTTCAGAAGCCTTTATCGAAATCTATATATATAAAAGAGTTGCGTTACTGACTGACTGACTGACTGACTGACTTATCATTGACCAGCACCCAGACCAAACGGCTGAAGCCAGGGTCATGAAATTTTCAGTGTAGTTCCCAAATATGACGTAGATGTCGACTAAGAAAGGGTTTTACGAAATTCGTACTTTTAGGGGATAAAATGGCCCAAAAAGGGATAAACATCGAACCTTCGTCCTGACTAAACGGCAGTAGCTATAAACATGAAATTCGGTGAGTTCCTTGCAATGACCATGCAGACGAGCTACAAATAGGGATTTTTCGAAATTTGTACTTTTAAGGGCCGAGCGGGACAAAAAGGGATAAAAATGGTACCAACTAAAGTATTACAGCTAGAAACGTGAAATTTGGTATGTACATTCCTCTGACGATATAGAAACGAAGTAAAATTGGATTTTTCGAAATTTGTACTTTTAAGGGAAGAGAGCGACAAAAAGGGATAAAAATGGTACCAACTAAAGTATTACAGCTAGAATCGTGCAATTTGGTATGTAAATTCCTCTGACCATATAAAATCGAAGTAAAGTTGGATTTTTCGAAATATGTACTTTTAAGGGACGAGCGGGAGAAAAAGGGATAAAAATGGTACCAACTAAAGTATTACAGCTAGAATCGTGAAATTTGGTATGTAAATTCCTCTGACCATATAGAAACGAAGTAAAATTTGATTTTTTCGAAATTTGTACTTTTAAGGGAAGAGAGGGACAAAAAGGGAGCAAAATGGTACCAACTAAAGTATTACAGCTAGAAACGTGAAATTTGGTATATAAATTCCTCTGACCATATAAAGGCGAAGTATAGTTGAATTTTTCGAAATTTGTACAAAAAGGGATAAAAATGGTACCAAGTAAAGTATTACAGCTAGGAACGTGAAATTTGGTATGTAAATTCCTCTGACCATATAGAAACTAAGTAAAATTGGATTTTCGAAATATGTACTTTTAAGGGACGAGCGGGAGAAAAAGGGATAAAAATGGTACCAACTAAAGTATTACAGCTAGAATCGTGAAATTTGGTATGTCAATTCCTCTGACCATATAGAAACGAAGTAAAATTTGATTTTTTCGAAATTTGTACTTTTAAGGGAAGAGAGGGACAAAAAGGGATCAAAATGGTACCAACTAAAGTATTACAGCTAGAAACGTGAAATTTGGTATGTAAATTCCTCTGACCATATAGAAACGAATTAAAATTGGATTTATCGAAATATGTACTTTTAAGGGACGAGCGGGAGAAAAAGGGACAAAAATGGTACCAACTAAAGTATTACAGCTAGAAACGTGAAATTTGGTATGTAAATTCCTCTCACCACATAGAAACAAAGTAAAATTAGATTTTTTCGAAATTTGTATTTTTAGGGGGCAAGCGGGACAAAAAGGGATAAAAATGGTACCAACTAAAGCATTATAGCTAGAATCGTGAAATTTGGTATGTAAATTCCTCTGACGATATAGAAACGAAGTAAAATTGGATTTTTCGAAATTTGTACCTTTAAGGGGAGAGCGGGACAACAAGGGATAAAAATGGTACCAACTAAAGTATTACAGCTAGAATCGTGAATATTGGTATGTAAATTCCTCTGACCATATAGAAACGAAGTAAAATTTGATTTTTTCGAAATTTGTACTTTTAAGGGAAGAGAGGGATAAAAATGGTACCAACTAAAGTATTACAGCTAGAAACGTGAAATTTGGTATGTAAATTCCTCTCACCATATAGAAACAAAGTAAAATTAGATTTTTTCGAAATTTTTACTTTTAAGGGGCGAGCAGGACAAAAAGGGATAAAAATGGTACCAACTAATGTATTACAACTAGAATCGTGAAATTTGGTATGTAAATTCCTCTGACCATATAGAAATGAAGTAAAATTGGATTTTTCGAAATTTTTACTTTTAAGGGGCGAGCGACACAAAAAGGGATAAAAATGGGACCAACTAAAGTATTGCAGATAGAATCGTGAAATGTGGTATGTAAATTCCTCTCACCATATAGATACGAAGTAAAAATAAATTTTTTCCAAATTTTTATTTTTAGGGGGCGAGAGGGACAAAAAGGGATAAAAATGGTACCAACTAAAGTATTACAGCTAGAATCGTGAAATTTGGTATGTAAATTCCTCTGACCATGAATAGTTGAATTGTTCGAAATTTGTACTTTTTAGGGGGTAGGCGGGACAAAAAGGGTTCCAATTTAAGAATTGCAGCTATAGTCGAAAAATTTGGAGTGTAAACTGTGTGTAAAGCGCAATCTAAATGGATTTTTTGAAATTTTCTTATTGGGTGTGAGCAACAAGGGATAAAAGTAGTACCAACTAAAGTATTGGAGCTATAGTCGTGAAATGTGGTGTGTACGTTCCACTGACAACGAGAAGCGCAAATCTAAACGAATTTTTCTAATTTTGTACTTATAAACAATGAGCGGGATAAAAATAGTACTAAATAAAATATTTCAGCTATAGTCGTGAAATTTTGTGTTTAAATTTCTCTGACAACGTAGACTTGCAACATAAATGGATTTCTCGAAATTTGTACTTTTAAGATGCGAGCGGGACAAAAGGGGATAAAAATGGTACCAACTTTGGTATTACAGCTAGAATCGTGAAATTTAGTGTGTAAATTTCTCTGACCATATAGAAGCGCAATAGTTTGATTTTTCGAAATTTGTACTTTTAGGGGGTGCGCGGGACGAAAAGGGATAAAAATGCTGTACAATCCTTTAATTACGTAAGCGCGGAACATAAATGGATATTTCAAAATTTGTACTTAAAAATGAATGAAATTAATGTTAAAAATAAATGTGTTACAAAAAAAGTACATATTTTTAGGGGAAGCAAAAACACATTTTACCTATAGTGATTTTTCAAAATGTGTACTTTTTGGGAAAGAAGTGCTAAAAGTTACAAACTGGCTGGCTGAATTTAGAAACATGAGATCGAGAATATAAATGGTTGTAATATTTTGTTCAAAACTTGGTAGAAAATTATACATACGAAGTAGTTCAGCTAAAATAGTGCATATCGACAAGCACATTCCTTTGACTGTGTGTGAGTGCTAGCTAATAGTAGTTTTCCAAATTACTATTTTAGATTTATCTATATCCACCAAAAGAAAATTAAATAAATAATAATAGACAAATAAAATTAACAAATAACTGGCTTTTTCGCGTGCGAAGCAGCGGGTACTGCTAGTATATACATATTTGGAAAGGTTGAAGGGTTCTCCATTCTGAGCTTTTGAACTTTACTGAGTCATATAAAGGCGATGTGGGAAGAATGTCTGTTAGAAACATATATAACTTCATTCTTTTATCTGCATTGAGAACCACTTCAAAAGTATCCCTTTAAAATAAAAATAAATACACGTTTAAGGAGGCGAATGTGAAACAATTGTTAATGCTAAACTAATACAGATTTAAGCATTTTAAATATTATGTTTTATATGTTGATCATATTGTTTTTGTATAAATCGAAAAAGTACGAACATAAATTATTAAATTATAAGTCCTGTAAAAAGGAGAAAATATCAGCAAATCGAAAACCGAGTACACTGCTCTTCTACATATGATATCTATTTTCATGTGTTACCATGAAAGTTACCATTATCCAGATTCCATTAGCGTTTGCGAATCGAAAGCAGAAGTGTAATTTCAGTGTTTACTTTGATAGGGACATTCTAACTAAAAATCAAATTTATTTCAAGTTGTATCACTTCTCAAAAATTCTAGAAGATTACTTCATGTAGAAATGTACGCAAAGTGGGCGTTATCATTATGCGACCATGCCCATTTCTGCGAAATATAATATCTTAGGAGACGAGAGCATATGCCGAAATGTCTGCTCTCCCATACAAATGCTAAAAACCTTGGTTTAGTAATACGAACCAGTTATAGAGGCAGGGAGTTACGTAGTCGGACAAAACCCCTTTCTTTTTGGAATTCCATAAGTTTTCTTCTCATTCTGCGCCACCCTGTATTTTTTCATAACTTTTCGTAAATTTTCGAGTTGAAGAATAAAATTCGATTGTTTTGGTCGTTTTTCGATCATGTTCCTATTCATGTGAAATTCTCCAAGGCTTCTGAAATGCTGAAATAAACAAAGAAATAATATTAATTAAAATGAAGTTATAATGAATTTTTTGCAGGGTTTTCAATTTTATTCAGTTTTGAAGGACTGAAGCCTGTTAAAACTACATGACTGTCTTCTTTGAATGTTTTATGTTTCTTTTCACGGTGAGAGAACATAGTATCGGACTTTAGACTTTCGGAGTTGAAAGGTCTGACAAGCAAACCGTTGGGACGCTATTTATTGAAATATTGAAATTGTCAAATATTTTTGAAGATTTATGCCCACAAATTCAAATAGTAGGTATATATCAAAGCGTGGATAGCTATTGTGAAAACTAAATTTGACAATTTTAACTCGAAAGAACACTGACATTAACAAGGCGTTTTTACCCGATAGGTAAACATATATATTATATGTATGTAATTACAGCCGTATTAACCTATTTCTTAAAAGGCTCTGACTGGTTTACTTAGTGCCAATCGTCCAAAGGTATATTTGGTGACCACATGATTCCGGTATTATCTTATAGTAAATTCGCCAGAGCATGAGGTTCGACATGATTAAAAAGTCTTATCGGCGCCCATAAACTGCTTAAGGCAATGCGAGTTATGACTTGACAGCCATGTCTGTATTCCGAATTTATACAGTTTTGTAATGAAACCCAAAGGCTATGTACGACGGCGAATAGCAAGCAGCCAATTCCCACCACTTGGCCATTATTTACATGCAAATATCACAAATAAATTTGTGTTAATAACTGTTAAAGTTGGTTAGTTTATCGCCAAAGATTACGCTCACTTGCCTGAGAGAATAAAATAGATTAAAACACAACGTTGAAGAAATATTATTTCATTCAGCCACATCCACAGCCGGGCGTACATAAAGGTGAGGGCCAAACAAGGGAGTCGCGAGTCGGGGAGTCGTTTGTGTTGTAGTTTGTTTTGCATGGTTTCCGTTTCCTGTTGAAATATGTTAACCACGCGTTAAACGAATGAACACAACAAGGACGGAACTTAATACCAAAATAAAATATCAGCTTCACCATCAGCATCAACGCTGAGCGGCCATAACCTTTGCAGAAGCCAAAGGTAACTGACTGCGCCTTTCCGTCCACGATAGACATCATGTGCATGTGTATCAAACGCAAATCATTGGCTGCGGACGAGAAGCACAAGAAGACCCCAACATCTTCGCTGATGAAACACCGAGGCAGTACACGGCACACGGTGTGCTCAACTAACCCCAACCCCCGGTGCACAGATAGCTTTTAGACTTTCCTCCGGGCAAGGACTATGAGAAAAAAAAACGAACCATGGAAAACAACACATACAAATTATGGACTAGCAAAGTGGTGTCATGTAACGCAGCGCCAAGTGCTGGACGAGTTGGGTGCTGAAATGCTGATACCGAGAGTGGCATCGAGGAGCAGTCGTCGTTGAGTCAATTATTTTCCGTGAAATCGTTTATGTTGGATTGTGTGTGGGGGGAGTGGGATAGGATGGTGGGGCAACGTGTGTGTGACTTGTTGTCTGATTGTAGTTAATAATTTTTCGTTTTCCTGTGTGTTTTTCTTACTGCTCGGCGGAGCATCTTTTTTCTCCTCACGCATAACTTTCAATTTGATCTCGCTGTAGTGGTTTGGGTCATCCGCTATAAACCACAGCATAGCGTACATATTGTCTTGTGTAGAGGTAAGGGTGAAAAGTTTTCTTCACTTTGGATTTATGGAAAAATTGGATATAATTTGGATTTTGCCATTTTTAAGAATCAGGATTGCTAAACTTTTGTGGTAGAGAAGTATTCAGAACATACTAAAAATAAGTTTCGAAGCAATCCCATTGAAGCCACATTCATGAAATTTCGTACTTTTAGGGGGTAAAATGGAGCAAAAGTGGATAAACCTGGAACCTTCGCCCTGACTAAATGACTGTAGCTGAAAACATGAAATTTTGTGTATACCTTATCATGCAGACAGGAGATAACAAGTAAGCAAACGTGAGTCTGCTAATCCGATTTATATATACCCTCACTCTCAGAGAACATGTGTATATGTTTGTGGGAAGTACTAGAAGTTTGTCAAGATTGGACCCAGCTTCCACATTTGCTAATAATTGTAAAAACATCATCAAACAGGAAGTCATAATGGATTTCAGGCACTGGTAAGGGAATTATAAAGCATTTAATTTAACCTAAGTTAGGAGGTACAAGAAGGGGCGTGGCTTAGGCGTACATATTTTTGATGTTTAAAGTGATTATAAAAACAATTTCAAATATCAAATTGCAAATGATTTTGACTACGCGTATGGATGTTATATCGTCTTTATTGTAACCAAAGTGGATGTCACTTCGTGAGGGAGGTACCAGAAGGGGTGTGACAATATTGCCCATATTCCATGCGAATATAACCTCTATAAAAACATTGCCAAATATAACAAGTAAGAAAAAGCTAAAGTCGGGCGGGCCGACTATATGATATACTCCACTTTCTATCCGAATACAATTCAATTCGGTAATAAAGTGAAAACGGGAAGGATTTTTGTTTAAATGTATGTGTTTGACAAAAAATGTTAAATCGGAAAGGACATTTGTATGGGGGTATATTGAAACTTGGAACGAAATAGGTGAAATATAGCATGAGTAGTTTGGCCAAAATCGGTTAAACATTTGTGAGCAACATTTGTATTGGGGCTATACATAATCTAAAGTGATCTTACCGACTTTCACCATAGGTGTTTTTCGTTGGATTATAAAAGGTTGTGTCAATTTTAAAGAATATCGGGTGGTTTCTAGAACGGCAAAAGTCAAATCGGCAACGACATTTGTATGGTGCCTATATCTAAATCTGAACTGATCTTATCCACTTTCATCATACGTGTTTATAGCTAGATTATAAGATGTTGTGCCAAATTTAAAGAAAATCGGTTACAATATGTGTTTTGTAGAGCGGCAAAAGGCAAATCGGGAGCAACATTTGTATGGGGGATATATCTAAATCAGAACCGATCTAGCCCACTTTAGCACAGGTGTTTCTTGTTAGATTATAAGGTGTTAAGTCAAATTTAAAGAAAATCGGGTACAATACGTGGTTTCTAGAGCGGAAAATGTCAAATCGGGACCGATATTTGTATGGGGGCTATATCTAAATCTGAACCGATATGCTTCAAATTAAATAGCGTTCATCCTTGATCCACAAAACTTACTTGTGCCAATTTTTGTTAAGATCGGACTATAATTGCGACCTGTAATTTGATTACAACAATAGATGGACAGACAGGCGGACAGACAGACAGACGGACATTGCTAAATCGATTCAAAAAGTGATCTGTATTATTAACAATGGGTCTATCTCGCTTCCTTTTGGGTGTTACAAACAAACGCACAAAGACATAATATTCTCGTGGAGTGTATAAAAAATCACAGTATTCCGATCATCCTATAGAAGTTATAACTGCTTTATTATACCCTACACCACTTCGTGGTCTAGGGTATTATAAGTTAGTTTCGCGCCAAAGAAGAAATAATCGAGCTAGACCAACCTTTAAGTTTTCCGATCGGCTTAGAATCACCAGCTGAGTCGATTTAACGATGTCTGTCTGTCCGTCCGTCCGTCTGCTGTCCATCTAAGCTTGTTCGCACTCTACAGATCGCAATTGTTGTCCGATTGTCATGAAACTTGGCAGAAGTTATTTTTTCTGGCCAAGGACCATCGGTATTGAATTTGGAGGAAATCGGTTCAGATTTAGATATAGCCCCCATACAAATGTCGCTCCCGATTTGACATTTTCCGCTCTAGAAACGACATATTGTACCCGATTTTCTTTAAATTTGGCAGAACATCTTATAATCCAACTAGAAACACGTATGCAAAAATTTGGTAAGATCGGTTCAGATTTAGATATAGCCCCCATACAAATGTCGCTCCCGATTTGACATTTTCCACTCTAGAAACGACATATTGTATCCGCTTTTCTTTAAATTTTGCAGAACATCTTATAATCCAACTAGAAACACGTATGCAAAAATTGGGTAAGATCGGTTCAGATTCAGATATAGCCCCCATACAAATGTCGCTCCCGATTTGACATTTTCCGCTCTAGAAACGACATATTGTACCCGATTTTCTGTAAATTTTGCAGAACATCTTATAATCCAACTAGAAACACGTATACAAAAATTGGGTAAGATCGGTTCAGATTTAGATATAGCCCCCATACAAATGTCGCTCCCGATTTCACTTTTTCCGCTTTAGAAACCACATGTACAATATTTCTTTAAATTTGGCACAACATTTTATAATCCAACTAAAAAACCTATGATGAAATTGGGTAAGATCGGTTCAGATTTAGATATAGCCCTCATACAAATGTTGCTCCCGAATGTTTAACCGATTTTGGCCAAACTTTACATATTATATTTCACCAATAAACATACATGTTGAAAGCGGGTCACATCGTTCCAGGTTTCAATATACCCCCATACAAATGTCCTTTCCGATTTAACATTTTTTGTCAAACACATACATTTACAGCATGCAAAAATCCTTCCCGATTTCAATTTTTTACCGAATTGAATTGCAATGAGAATTGTTTGGGTGATGCCCATATGTCCATACTTTGGTACGACTTTGGTTAACTACTGTATAATTTGTATTTGTCTGTCAGACAATTGGATCAATTACCATATTATTTACCATATTCGTTAAATTTGACTAAAACTGAATTTATAGCATATAAATTATATGAATATAATTTATATCATTTGTATGAACTAAATTGCTGCCATGAAATACCTGGGTTTAGTAATCAAAGCGAGGTACATATGCAGGGAGTGGTGTAGGGTATTATATAGTCGGCCCCGCCCGACTTTAGCCTTTCCTTACTTGTTTTATATTGTTTATGGTGATTTGTGTGGGAGGAACTAGATGGGGCGTGTCAAAACCCACCATATTAAGTACAGTTTAAGTGATTATAAAAACATTATCAAATACTAAAATAGAGCTGATTCCGAATCAATGTGGAAGTTACATTAGTTTTAATTTAACATAGGAATATGGGTCATTTGTGTGGGAGGTACAAGAAGGGGCTTGGCAATTTCGCCCATCTTTGAACTTAAATTAAGTTTGTGAAAAAAATTGCCATGTGCAAAGTTTGAATTGAATCCTTAACTCATTCGAGAGTTATCGTATACACCAGCCAGAGAGAGGGACGGACGGTCGGACATGGCTCAATTAACTTAAAAAGTCGTGAAACGGATTTGGTCCAAACATACTTGGGTTCTTAAGTCATTCCTTCAATGCGTTACACTTTTTTCTGTCCCAAATAATATATACCCTTTAATCTGTAGAGTGTGGGCATAAAAATGGACTTTTTGGAAGTTTTTACTTTTAAGGACGGATGGGACAAAAAGGGGTAAAAAATGTGCCAACTAAAGTATTACAGCTAGAGTCATGAAATTCGGCGTGTGAATTCTTCTGGCGACGTAGAAGCGCAATATATTTTTTTTCCGAACATTTTTACTTTTAAGTCACAAATATTTATAAAAATGGTACTAACCAAAATATCATAGCTAGAATCGTAAAATTAGCGCAACATAAATCAAAGCAGAACAAGAAGGTATACAAACGGTACCAACAAAGGGCGTAAATTGCATATGCTCAGCAATAAAGTAATGCATATTTTAGAGGAAAAGGATTACACATGTTAGCTATTGTCGGTTTCAATATGTATACTTTTTGGGAAAGAGGAGTAATTTTTTAAAAAAAGTGATAATTTTCTCAGGATCATATCTTGCAAACCGTTTGGAATTTTGATTAACACTCTGAGGCAAAGTTGTAGCTCTTGTCATAAAGAACAAAAATTGTGAACATATAAAATCAAAAAATCTTGTAGCTGTAGTGTGTGTAGGTAGCGTATACGTGCTGTTGATTAAGGATAATATCACTCATACGCACTGTGGTCCGACTGACCATTATGAGAAACAGTCCTGCAAGATGATGATTGAGATGATGATCTTAGGTACATTTGTAGTTGATTGTTTCTTTGGACCTGAAAAGGGGAAAAAGGTTAAGAAGTTTTTTTTGCGATTTTGACCTTGAAGATGAAGTTTTTTTGATTTTATATGCTTTTTCTTTATGACAAGAGCTACAACTTCGCCTCAGAGAGTAAATCAAAATTCCAAACGGTTTGCAAGATATGAGTCTGAGAAAATGATCAGAAAGATAAACTTTATTCGCCATAAAGTACACTATTATTATTTTTATATATTTTCTTATTTTTCTGGATGGTCTTACTGGAGGTCATATTTTATTTTATAATAAAATAACGTGAGAAATAGTTGTTTTTGCTCAAATTGAATATCCGTGAGGAGGATAGTCGATGACAATCGAAATATTGGAATAAGAAAAATAAATCAATCTAAAACTAAAAACATCCATAACAAGTAAGGGAAGGCTAAAGTCGGGCGGGGCCGACTCTATGATACACTCCACTTTCTATCCGAATACAATTTAATTCGATGAAAAAGTGAAAACGGGAAAAATTTTTGTATCCTTTAAATGTATGTGTTTGACAAAAAATGTTAAATCGGAAAAGACATTTGTATGGGGGTATATTGACATCTGGAACGAAATAGGTGAAATATAATATGTATAGTTGGGCCAAAATCGTGCTATATCTAAATATGAACCGATCTTACGTAATTTCTGCATATGTGTTTCTAATTGGATTATAAGCTGTTGTGCCAAATTTAAAGAAAATAGAGTACAATATGTTGTTTTAAAGCGGCAAAAAAGTATGGGGGCTATATCTAAATCTGAACCGATCTTACCCAATTTCTGCACAGATGTTTTTAGTTCGATTATAAGATGTTGTGCCACATGTAAAGAAAATCGAGTGCAATATGTGGTTTCTAAAGCGGTAAAAGTCAAATCGGGAGCGATATTTGTATGGGGGCTGTATCTAAATCTGAACCGATCTTACCCAAATTCTGCATAGGTGTTTGTACTTGGATTATACGATGTTGTGCCAAATTTAAAGAAATCGGGTACAACATGTGGTTTCTAGAGCGGAAAATGTCAAATCGGGAGCGACACTTGTATGGGGGCTATCCCTAAATCTGAACCGATCTTACCGAATTTTTGCATAGGTATTTCTAGTTGGATTGTAAGATGTTGTGCCAAATTTAAAGAAAATCGGGTACAATATGTGGTTTCTAGAGCGGAAAATGTCAAATCGTGAGCGACATTTGTATGTGGGCTATATCTAAATCTGATCCGATCCTACCAAATTTTTGCATAGGTTTTTCTAGTTGGATTATAAGATGTTGTGCCAAATTTAAGGAAAATCGGGTACAATATGTGGTTTCTAGACCGGAAAATTTCAAATCGGGAGCGACATTTGTATGGGGGCTATATCTAAATCTGAACCGATTTGTCTCAAATTAAATAGCGTTCGTCCTTGATCCACAAAACTTATTTGTGCCAATTTTTGTTAAGATTGGACTGCAATTGCGACCTGTAATTTGATTACAACAATAGATGGACAGACGGACAGACAGACGGACATGGCTAAATCGACTCAGAAAGTGATTCTAAGCCGATCGGTATAATTAACAATGGGTCTATCTCCCTTCCTTTTGGGTGTTACAAACAAATGCACAAAGACATAATACTCTCGTGGAGTGTATAAAAATAGAAAATTAAAAGTTCAACTATACACAAAACTAACATAAAATTATTTTTTTTATTTGTTTTCATTTCACATTGATATCAGCTTCATGTTTTCTATATTCTACAAACACATTCGGACATTGATCTCACCGGAATTTGCCTTGGCGTTATCGTGCTTATTTACTGTGCAGGTGAATAGGATATATTTCAAATCTTCTGTGTTGATTTGGTTAGGAATCTATGGAAGCAATTATGTTATTTCATCAAAGTCAAAGCTAACATAGTTTTCAGGTAAGCAAAATGTCTGTTAGTATCAGCGCGCAACACTACTCACCACACCCACGTACACTGACACGTTAACTGTTCAAGTTGATTATTCATTCATAGCACTTGCCTACTTCTTTAGCGTCCGGCATTTGATTCTGTTGCTTCGGATTGAGTTTAAGATCTTCCTCCCATCCACCATTTCGTCGTCGTCCAATTTATATGGGTGCGTGTGCTGGTGGTGGCGGTGGCCTGGGCAATGTTATGGTTGGTTACTTTCGAGGCAGTTCAGTTTGTTTTTCTTTCCACACTTCGTTTGAGGTGAGAGGTGAAAAGGGCCGTAGCGGCCAGAAAGTCAAACAATTTTTGCTGAAATTCTATTCCGGTGTGCAAGTTCGTATATTTGGATGTGTTTATTAGTTAATCTTATAAATACTTATAAAACTCAATGCAAAATACTATGTAATCTTTTTAGCGGGACTGAGGTGGCGTGTAGTGGGCACGATTTACAATATTTTGAGGTCTAAACTTGATGCAAAAAAAAAAAAATATTGGAAAATGTTTGTTATTTTCGGGTTATAGTTTCCTCCTTCGTTTTGTAAGCGTAATATGGATTAAACAAACGTTAATAATTTTGGATTTCTTTTGCAAAGTATAAAATTCAATGCATATTAATTAATTGACTTTATCTTCTAAGCTAAGGCGGAGAAAATGATTAGAAAGATGTGCTTCAGATTATATTTGTCGTATGCTAAAGTCGGGCGGGGCCGACTATATGATACACTCCACTTTCAATCCGAAAACAATTCAAAACGGTAGAAAATTGAAAACGGGAAATTTTGTATATTTCCTAATCATAGGCTGATATGACCAGACCCAATTTGTCAAATCGAGAAGAATATTTGTATCGGGACTATATCCAAACATGGAATGAAGTGACTAACTTTCACAATAAGTTCTTCTTGTTGAAGTATAACGTGTTATGCTCAATTTTAAGAAATTCTCTGAAAATATGCGGTTTCTGGGGGAGCGAAATTTGTATGGGAGCTATATATAAATCTGAACCGATCTAATACATTTTTACAACAGATGTTTCCAGTTGAAATATAAGATGTTTTGCGAATTTTGAAGAAAATCTGTTAAAATATGTGGATTCTAGAGCGGAAAAATTCAAATTGGGAACGAGCTATATATAAATCTGAACTGATCAAACACATTTTTAACACAGGTGTTTCTAGTTGAACTACAAGATGTTTTGCCAATTTTGAAGAAAATCTGTTAAAATATGTGGTATCTAGAGTGAAAAGGGTCAAATCGGGAGTGAAATTCGTATGGGGGCTATATCTAAATCTGAACCGATCTGACATATTTTCGCCATAGGTTTTCCTAGTTTAAATATAAGTTGTTTTACCAAATCTGAAGACAATCTGATAAAATATGTGGTTTCTAGAGCAGAAAAAGTCAAATCGGGAGCGAAATTTGTATGGGAGCTATATAAAAATCTGAACCGATCTTACATATTTTTACCACAGGTGTTTCTAGTTCAATTATAAGATGTTTTGCCAATTTTGAAGAAAATCTGTTAAAATATGTGGTATCTAGGGTGAAAAGAGTCAAATCGGGAGTGAAATTCGTATGGGGGCTATATCTAAATCTGAACCGATTTTCTTCAAATTAAATAGCGTTCGCCCTTATCCCGTAAAACTTCGTTGTGCAAAGTTTCATTTGGTTCTGTCTACAATTGCGACCTGTATCGTTATTACAAGAATAGATGGACGGACGGACAGACGGACATTGCTAAATCGATTCAAAAAGTGATTCTAAATCGATCGGTATAATTAACAATGGGTCTATCTCCCTTCCTTTTGGGTGTTACAAACAAATGCACAAAGACACAATACTCTCGTGGAGTGTATAAATATATTTTCCTGTAATATTACTGCACTTCTACGAAAATCGACATCCTCTGTGGAATGCAATCAATGGTGGAGGGTATATAAAGTTTGGCCCGAACGAACTTAACTCCGCTTTTACTTGTTTAAATCAGAAATGGTTCATTTGCAACAACTTTCAAATAAATTTTAAGTCTTAATTTTCTTCATTTGTTTTATTTTGAACTGTAATCAATATTGGATTTGAACTTAATCCGACTATACCACTCCTAAGATGACATTCGCAAAACCATTCGAAGTAAAATTCCCTTCAAGCATGCAGCGGTAAAGGGGATACCCAATTGTGGAATATGAGACTGTCCCGGTGTCTTCTCAGAAAAAGCAGGCCTAGCATATTCATTCCGACTTCCTGACAGCTGCAGTGTTTTTCAGACGGAAGTCTTCGCAATTACGGAAGCATGCAGTAGACTCTCCTGTTTAGGCAAAACATAGGAATCTTTGTAGACAGCCAAGCTGCTTTTTTGTCTCATTTAACCGCATAACATCTACAGTAGTTGGCCAGTGCATCGATGAGCTGTCCAGACTGAGCTTTCTTTCTGAAATTACTCCTATATGGACCGATATGGTCTGTTAAAAGTGGTATCTTCATGCATTACCTAGATTGTGCTAATTTAATGTTGAAAATCTTAAACACTTTTCAAATATCCAGAGAAACCTGGACTCAATATAACAAACAAGTAATAAGGTGTTAAGCTCGGCAGGACCGGATCTTATATACCCTCCACCACGGAGTGCACTCCACAGTATTACCGGCAGATTAGTGGCTGTCAACTTTATATAGAAGTGCACTACCATATTAGGAAAATTGTGATATTTTTATGTACATCACGATATTTATTTAGTATTTCTAAAAGGAATACTTATGCGCACTCATGCATAAATAATGATGCTTCATTATTATAAGATTAATAGTCCTCTACTATATAAATATAAAACATCAAGAGTAATCAAAAAGTGATCATTTGAAGTATATATATATAATATGCCTTCTTATTTGCGTGTCTACGCAATTAGAGGGATGTATGCACCGAATTTCATCATTCTAGCTGTATTCGATTAGATGGTACTATTTTTATCCCCTGTTTCCATTGTATCCCTTGAAAGTATAAATTTGGAAAAAACTTATATTTTTCGTGTCTACGCAGTCAGAGGAATGTATACTCCGAATTTCATGACTCTAGCTGCGTTCATTTGGCTGGTACTATTTTTATCCCCTTTTTCCATTTGAACCCCAAAAAGTACGAATTTCAAAAAATCCTTCTATTTTACGTGTATACGCAATCAGAGGAATGTATACACCGAATTTCATTATTCTACGTGCAGCCGTTTGGTGGTACCCTTTTTATCCCTCTATTCTCATTTTATCATTTAAAAGTACGTATTTGGAAAAATACTTTTATGTTATTTATCTATTCAATTACTGGAATGTACACAGCGAATTTGGTGTTTCTAGCTCTTGTCGTTTAATAGGTACCATTTTATCCCTTTTTGCCCCATGGAGATGGAGGGTATAAAAAGTTACGCGAGTTTTTCTTGAGTCGCTTGCATTTAATTTCATACTTAACCCTGAAGTGCTTTCCTCATAAAATTCCACAATATACATAGATCTGACAGTACGAATTCTCTCAGACATTAACTTACAACAGTTTTATACCCTCCACTAGGGTAGGTTTATGCATTTGTTTGTAACATCTAAATGAAATCGAGATAGACCCATTGTTTAGTATCGACTTTGAATAACTTTTTGAATCGATTTAGCCATGTCCGTCCGTCCGTCTTGTAATTAAAGCACAAGTCGCAATTATTGTCTGATCCTGACGTAAATTAGTTAAGAAGCTCCCGATTTGTCTTTTTTCGCTCTATAGGCCACATATTTTAACCGATTTTCTTCAAATTTGCCACAACATCTTACATTTCAATGAGAAACAACTATAAAGAAAGTCGGTCAGATCGGTTCAGATCTACATATGACTCACATACAAATTTCGCTCCTGATATGACTTTTACCTCTCTACAATACACGTATTTCAACCGATTTTCTTCAAATTTGAACTAGAAACATGAGTAGCTACCGATTTGACTACATCTGCTCTATATTAACCGATTTCAACAAGATACACCTATATTGAGGGTGGGTCACATCGTTCCATGTTCTTATTCATATATCTCTGATTCGATTCGGAACCCACAGCAAATTAGATTGTAATGTAACTTTAGTTTTTCCTTACTTGTTTTCGCTGAGTATAATGCTCTCTTCGGAAAAAATTAAAACTTTGACCCACTGTATTCTCCTCAACATGTCTTTTCAGAATTATACCATCACTATTCTGTTCCATTCAAAAAGTCTTAATTTGTTGGAAGTCTTAATTTTTGGAAGAAATTGATTTTAATGAAAAACAAGTAAGAAGGCGTTAAGTTCGGCCGGCCGAATTTTATATGCCCTCCACCACGGAGTGCATTCCACAGTATTACCAGCAGATTAAAGGATGTCGACTTTACATAGAAGCACAGTACCATATTACGAAAATTATGATATTTTTATGCACATTACTATTTTGGATTACTATTTCAAACTATAATGTATACTTATGCGCACTGTTTAAAATCGACAATCAGTCGCCGTTGGAAGAAGCATTTTCAGATACAAAGTGATAAAAAAGTATAAAGTTTAAAGATATCCCCATTCGCCCCATTCAATCCATTCCCCGCCCAAATGTACAAATTTTGAAAAAACCCTTTTTCAAGTATTCATAGTCAGAATGTATACACCGAATTTCATGATTTCAACTTCAGCGGTTTGGTAGGTCCCATTTTTATCCCTCTTTTTAATTATATCCCTTAAAAGTACGAATTTCGAAAAATCCCTCTATTTTACGTGTCTATGCAATTAGAGCGATGTACACACGGAATTTCATGATTCTAGCTGTTGTCGTATCATTGGTACCATATTTTATCCCTTTTTGTCCCATTTCGCCCGCTAAAACTTTTATTTTTTTTTGTGGTGCTTCCAAGCTACAAGAGGAATGTCCGCAACAAATTTTAACTGTATGAAAATAAGAAATTTAATTAATACGCCAAGGCTACCAATATTTGTATACTATATATATATATAATGGATATAATACTTCAATTCATACAGTAAATATAAGGGAGCAATCATAAATACTCTAAATATTGGGGGATAGAGAGTGTATTTTCAGCTACAGTAGTTCGGTTGGTTGTATTTCCATCCTATTTTAATTTAAAAAGTATAAATTTTGAAAATACCTTATCTCTCACGTACGCAGTACAAGACAACTTCATGATTCTACCATTTTTTATCGTAAAAGCAACAAAATAAAGTTCGAATTTGGAAAAAAAATATTTTACGTGGCTATGCAGTCAGAGGAATCTATACACCGAATTCCATGATTCTATCTGCGGCCATTTTGTTGGTACCATTTTTATCCCCTTTTTCCAATTTTGCCCCCTCAAGAGTACGACTATCTAAAATCTCTTTATTTTACGTATCTACACAATTAGAGGGATGTACACACTGAATTTCATCATTCTAGCTGTATTCGTTTAGTAGGTACTATTTTTATCCCCTGTAGCCATTGTATCCCTTGAAAGTACGAATTTGGAAAAAACGTTTTATTTTTCGTGTCTACGCAGTCAGAGGAATGTCTACTCCGAATTTCATGATTCTAGCTGCTGTCATTTAGTAGGTACTATTTTTATCCCCTTTTTCCATTTGAACCCCAAAAAGTACGAATTTTGGAAAGTTCTTTTATTTTACGTGTCTACGCAATAAGAGGAATGTATATATCAAATTTCATTATTCTAGGTGCAGCCGTTAGGTTGGTACTATTTTTATCCCTCTATCCCCATTTAACCCCTTAAAAGTACGAATTTAGAAAAAATACTTTTATATTATGTATCTACTCTATTAGAGGAAGGTACACTCCAAATTTCGTGTTTCTATCTGTTGTCGTTTGATAGGTACCATTTTTATCCCTTTTTGTCCCATTTCGCCCCCTACAAATAAAAATCACTCTGTGGTGCCCTTTTATGCTATAAAGGGAATGCGCATTGCAAATATCAAGTAAATACAAGCTAATATGTTCAAAAAACATGCTGAAATACTCTAAATATTAGGGGTATTTTCAGTCCTTGTGAGGGAAAAATTTGTCCCTCTGGGCCGATTTTGCCCACTTTCAATCCCAACCGATCTACAACCATAAGACACATTTAGGTAAAATTTGAACCTCCTAGCTAATTTCGTTCGGCCGCTATCGTGCTTTCAACAGACAGACAGACGGACAGACTGACAGACGGACATGGCTATATCGTCTTAGAATTTTACCACGACCCAGAATATATATACTTTATGGGGTCTCAGATGAATATTTCAATGTGTTACAAACGGAATGACAAAGTGAATATACCCCCATCCTGGAGGTGGAGGGTATAAAAATAAGTATGTAAAATTTATATATTTTTTGATTAATGTCACCTTTGCCACAGTTGTTCAAGTCACAGTGGGCCATGCATATTGGCCATCTCTGTTTAGGCAAGTGTTCTTAATTCAAATTTGTGTACCATTTCTATGAAATAGTATTTTTGGTATTTTGCTGTAACATTTTGATAATATTGAAAATATGCCCTTCCACTTCTGAGTGGGCAATGTCTTCCTTTTGGGTCGAGATATGGCTAAAAATGCCAACTCCAAAGCAATACTCGTACTCGTTTAGAAGAGGAAATGTTTTAATTAAACTTTATGGATTTCCTTAGTTTTGCATAAATGCCCCTACTCCACACCCCGTTCGACAGAATGTTTGGCGGGGGGCTGTGAAGATCATAAAAACGGCAACCATAACAATAACAAAACAGCAGCAACAACAAATATAATTTTTAATAAAACTAATATTCGGTAGCAATATTTTGGTGAAATTAACTTGAAACAACATTTTAATTGCTTTCATTAGTTAACAACCAACCGAAATGGAATGAAATGAAAGTGTGCATAGGCAGACCGACGGGACGTGGTTTTAATTTTCTTAAATCGTCCTGTTTTTGTGTAGCATCATTGATATCACAGCCACACTCTCGTCCCCACCAAAACACTCGCAGAGACAAACTTAATTTCAATTACAATTTGCACTTAAATGCATCTGTGAGTTTTTATTTGGAATCTTTGCTTTGACTAGAAAGGAAGTGATAAAACCAAACTGCAATCGTGGAGTGCAAAAAAGTAGAAGAAGCATTCTCTCCGGAAACTAATCTAATAATGCAACATCAAAAATTAGCCAAACCGGGAAAAAACTACAAATGAAGAAATTAAAATTTTAACTAACACTTGGTGTAATCCACTTGTGGTTGGGAAGTGAACGGATGACGACTGTTGTACATCCTACATAGGATGATATAATTCAGAGTATTCCAATATATGTCTCTGATGTGAAAATGCCTTTCACATCTTATATCGTCTATTTATTTTATATTTATTATCGACCGACATTTGTATAAAATCTATTGCACCATATATTGTAAATTTTGTGCTGATTCATTAAGTAGACAGCATAAGATTATGTATAGAATAAAATGTATTTCACCATAAATCAAAGAAATATATTTTTTTTCATTTTTGAGAAAAGTGAGTTTTTATACCCTCCACCTCCAGGATGGGGTATATTAACTTTGTCATTCCGTTTGTAACACCTTGAAATATCGACCTGAGACCCTATAAATTATATATTCTCGATCGTCACAAAATTCTATGACGATCTATCCATGTCCTTCCGTCCGTCTGTTGGAAGCACGCTAGCATCTTTACGAAAGGAGCTAGCACGTCCAAATTTTCTAATGCGTCTTATAGTCGTAGATCGGTTCGTATTACAACTGGGCGAAATAGGCCCAAAGGGAAACATTTTTCCCTCACAAGGACTAAAAATACCCATAATAACCCCTAATATTTTAGAGTATTTAAGCATATTTTTTCAATATGTCTGCTTGTACTTACTTGATATTGGAAATGCGCATTCCCCCTCTAACAAAAACGTGCACCATAAAGCGATTTTATTCGTAGGGGGTGAAATGGGGCAAAAAGGGATAAAAATGGTACATATTAAACGACAAGAGATAGAAGCACGAAATTCGGTGTGCACATTCCTCTAATTGAGTAGATACATAGTATAAAATAATTTTTTCCAAATTCGTACTTTTAAGGGTAAAATGGGAATAGCGGGATAAAAGTGGTACAAACCTAACGGCGGCTTCTTATTGCGTAGACACGTAAAAGAGACGGATTTTTCGAAATTCGTACTTTTTGGGGTTAAAATAGAAAGAGGGGATGAAAATAGTACCAACCAAATGACCGCATCTAGAGTAATGAAATTCGGAGTATACATTCCTCTGACTGCGTAGACATAAATAATAAAAGGTTGTTTTCCAAATTCGTACTTTCAAGGCATACACTGGGTAGAGAAGGATAAAAATAGTACCAGCTAAGCGACTACAGCTAGAATGATGAAATTCGGTGTGTACATCCCTCTAATTGCGTAGAGACGTAAAATAACGAGATTTTAGAAAGTCGTACTCTTAAGGTATAAAATGGGAAAAAAGGGGATATAAATAGTACCAACCAAATGACCTCAGCTAGAATTATAGAATTCGGTGTACACATTCGTATGACTGCATAGACCCGCAGAATGATTATTCCAAATTCGTACTTTTTTACTTTTAAGGCAAACATTTGTTGAATCATGAAGTTAGGATATTTTGCCGTGTGTACATTGGAGAGGAGATACATATAAAAAAAATATTTTTTCCAGATTCACACTTTTAAGGGGTAAAATTGACAAAGACGGATGAAAGTAGTAGCCCCTAGAATAATGAAATTCGGTGTATACAAAAAGATTTTTCCAAAGGATAAAATGGGAACATAGGGATAAAAATGGTACCAATCAATCGCGTACAGCTAGAACAATGAAATTAGGTGTGTACGCCTCTCTAATTGCGTCGACACGCAAAATAAAGGGATTTTTCGAAATTCGCGCTTTAAAATAGGAAAAAGTGATAAAAATTTTTTAAATTCGCGCATTAAAATGGGAAAAAGTTATAGAACTGGTAGCGAGCAAATGGCTAGAATCGTGAATCGTAAATTATCTTGCACTGTGAACGTGGGAGATAATGGACTTTTTGAAGATTACTGCCTTATATGTATCTACTTTTTAATTTAATTGAAGTATTCTTTTGATGTTTACATTAGGATGGGTCACGAAAATAAATTCCTGCGGTTATCCTCCAAAAATGAAGATTGTATTGTTTAATGATGATCTACAAAATATTTCGCACTGGGTCAAGCCATCTGCGAGCTAAACGCTCCTGAAAACACCTCTAAAAATCATGTTTTCCGTGTAATTTGTATACACTCCACGAGAGTTATTATGTCTATGTGAATTTGTTTCTAACACCCAAAAGGAAGTGAGATAGACCCATTGTTAATTATACCGATCGACTTAGAATCACTTTTTGAATCGATTTAGCAATGTCCGCCAAAGTACAGGTCGAAATTGTAGCCAAAACCAAATTAAACTTTGCACAACAAAGTTTTTCGGTACAAGGACGAACGCTATTTAATTTGAAGAAAATCGGTTCAGAGATTCTTTTCAGGTTAAATATCACATTGTCTTTAAAATTGACAAACCATCTTACATTTAAACTAGAAACACCTGTGGTGCAAATAGGTCAGATCGGTTCAGATATATATATATATATATATATAGCTTCCACATTAAAAATTTCGTTCCTAATTTGAGTATCTCCGATCTACAAACCACATATTTTTTCAGATTGTCTTCAAAATTGGCAAAAAAAAATATTACATTTCAACTAGAACACCAGTGATGAAAATGTGTTTGATCGGTTCAGATTTATATATAGCTCCCATACAAATTTCGCTCCCAATTTAACTTTTTACACTCTAGAAACCACATATTTTATCCGATTGTCTTAAAATTTGGCAAAACATCTTATATTTCCACAAGAAACACTCTCGGTAAAAATGGGTCAGATTGGTTCAGATTTATATATAGCTCCCTACAAATTTCGCTCCCGGCTAGACTTTTTCCGCCCAGAAACCACGTGTTTTCGCCGATTTCTTCAAATTGAACATAGCACGTTATACTTGAACTGGAAGAAGCTATTGTGTAAATGGGTCACTTTATTCCATGTTTGGATATAGCCCCGATAAAAATATTCTTCTCGATTTGACAAATTGGCTCAGGTCATATTAGTCTATGATTCGGAAACATACATAAATCCTTCCCGTTTTCACTTTTTTACCGAATTGAATTGTATTCGGATAGAAAGTGGAGTGTATCATATAGTCGGCCCCGCTCGACTTTAGCCTTTCCTTACTTGTTGTAAAATAATTTAATGCAAAATGTTCAAACTCCTTCTACAAAAATGAGCGCTGCGGCGTCAATTTCACTGTGCAACATTTTTGAAGTCATTTCAAAATAACCATATACGGACACCGCTACATGATAAAAGACCAAAAAAAAAAAGACCCGTGTTTTTTTGTTTCCCCCAAAGTCATGCACTTTTTTTTTTATGGGCCCCCAGAGATTTGAGGCCTCGGTGTAATTTTTGGAAAAAAGTGATCATATTCTCAGGCTCATATCTTGCAAACCGTTCGGAATTTTGATTTACTCTCTGAGGCAAAGTTCTATCTCTTGTCATAAAGAACAAAAATTGTGAACATATAAAATCAAAAAAACTTCATCTTCAAGGTCAAAATCGCAAGAAACTTAAAAAAATTCGATTTTTTTAACCTTTTTTCCCCTGTTCAGGTCCATAGGTAGCAAACCGCTGAAAATTCAGGGAAACAATCAACTACAAAAATGTACCTAAGATCTCAATAAACAACTTTCTAGAACATATGAACTTCCTAGGAATTATTCTTAACACCGTTTAGGTAGCGCTTAGGTAGCGCTTAGGTAGCCGCAAAATTGAAAAATTTCCCAAAAATTTCACTGTGCAACATTTTTGAAGTCATTTCAAAATAACCATATACGGACACCGCTACATGATAAAAGACCAAAAAAAAAAAAGACCCGTGTTTTTTTTTTCCCCAAAGTCATGCACTTTTTTTTTTATGGGCCCCCAGAGATTTGAGGCCTCGGTGTAATTTTTGGAAAAAAGTGATCATATTCTCAGGCTCATATCTTGCAAACCGTTCGGAATTTTGATTTACTCTCTGAGGCAAAGTTCTAGCTCTTGTCATAAAGAACAAAAATTGTGAACATATAAAATCAAAAAAACTTCACCTTCAAGGTCAAAATCGCAAAAAAACTTAAAAAAAATCGATTTTTTTTAACCTTTTTTCCCCTGTTCAGGTCCATAGGTAGCAAACCGTTGAAAATTCAGGGAAACAATCAACTACAATTTTTGTTCTTTGTGACAAGAGCTAGAACTTTGCCTCAGAGAGTAAATCAAAATTCCGAACGGTTTGCAAGATATGAGCCTGAGAATATGATCACTTTTTTCCAAAAATTACACCGAGGCCTCAAATCTCTGGGGGCCCATAAAAAAAAGTGCATGACTTTGGGGAAAAAAAAACACGGGTCTTTTTTTTTTTGGTCTTTTATCATGTAGCGGTGTCCGTATATGGTTATTTTGAAATGACTTCAAAAATGTTGCACAGTGAAATTTTTGGGAAATTTTTCAATTTTGCGGCTACCTAAGCGCTACCTAAACGGTGTTAAGAATAATTCCTAGGAAGTTCATATGTTCTAGAAAGTTGTTTATTGAGATCTTAGGTACATTTTTGTAGTTGATTGTTTCCCTGAATTTTCAGCGGTTTGCTACCTATGGACCTGAACAGGGGAAAAAAGGTTAAAAAAATCGAATTTTTTTAAGTTTCTTGCGATTTTGACCTTGAAGATGAAGTTTTTTTGATTTTATATGTTCACAATTTTTGTTCTTTATGACAAGAGCTAGAACTTTGCCTCAGAGAGTAAATCAAAATTCCGAACGGTTTGCAAGATATGAGCCTGAGAATATGATCACTTTTTTCCAAAAATTACACCGAGGCCTCAAATCTCTGGGGGCCCATAAAAAAAAAAGTGCATGACTTTGGGGGAAACAAAAAAACACGGGTCTTTTTTTTTTTGGTCTTTTATCATGTAGCGGTGTCCGTATATGGTTATTTTTTTTCGTGTTGCACTGTGTTTCTTTCCGATGTTCAAAATTTAATAAAATAATACCACCAAATACGAAAACGTTTTCACAGTGAAACCCCACAAAAAATTCTTAAACGTCCAATAAGTAACTCTAAGACAAGAATCAAAATTTGTATTTAAAGTGTTTTCAAGGGTCTATTTTTTCAGAAAAAATATTTGGACAAAAATGGAACACAAAAAAAATTCACGGGAAACACGTGATTTTTAGGAGTATTTTCAGGAGCGTTTAGCTCACGATGGCTTGATCTAGGAACGAAATATTCAATCCTTATTAAACAATACAAACTTTATTTTCGTGGGGTGACTGGAAATTGTTTTTCCATTTGTATGGACCTCGACCCAGCCTAGTATACATATGTGTAGTCGGTGGCTATCAGGATGTATAAACGTATTGTCAGCCTTGCCTTCTAAGCGGTCAGGGTATGGTTTAAAATAATTAATATTATATATTTATTTATAATATTATTTTTGTTTAATATTTTGATTTAGTTTGGTTTGACTATATTAAAAATGTAACTTTTTCTTGTAATATTACTGCACGGATCAGCAGGTAATATTGTGGAATTTAATTCATTGGTTAGCGTCCTTTTTACTTGTTTCTAATTGTGATATGTTATAGATAAATTCTGATGTTTTATTATAATAATTTTGAATTAAAACTAATTAATTTAATGACACCCACTTATAGGGCTAGGCTACAAAAATATTCTTATGGTGTGGTTGTCCTTGACTATATATCAAAATAATACTTTAAGTGCATTCAAAAAGAAAGCTTAAATACTAAATAAAATAATAAATGTCGGACATTATTGGCGGTTTTTTCCATTCGATGTTAGGAAAGAAAATGTTCATACAGTCAGAGGAGCATGCACATAGAATGTCGTTGCAGCTACTACAACCGATTGGTTGCTACCATTCGAGAAGGACATTTGTATCGGGACTGTATCAAGATATATGACTAGACAGCAGATTTTTATGCAAAATCATATTTTGAAGGGATGCTTATAATCAAATGCTGACTTCAGCCAAATGATTTTCATTCTACAAATGGATTAATAATGAGATTTGCATAAAAATCACCTGTCTACATGCGACTCACTTTCACCATAGGTGCTTCTAGTTGATATACAACTTATTTGCCAAATTAAAAACAAGTAAAAACGGCGTTAAGTTCGACCGGGCCGAACTTTATATACCCTCCACCATGGATTGATTTCCACAGAGATTGTCGGTTTTCGTAGAAGTGTACTAATATTACAGGAAAATATAAATTTCGTAATGTAGCCAAACCAAAACAAATACAAATATTGAAAAAATAATTTTATAAATAAATATAATATTTTAATTATTTCAAACCACTATTTATTTCAAATCAAAAAATAAATATTCTTATATTTATATTTTCAAAAAGCTTAAATACCATAAATATTGGTAGATAATGGGTGCTACAATTAGTTGTAATTCCATTCTATTTTAATTCCAAAAGTAAAAATTTTGAAAATCCATTATCAGACGTACATAGTGCAAAATAACCTAACTTCACGATTCATCCAATTTTTGCCGTAAAAGAAAAATTGCGAATTTGGAAAAAAACTTTTTATGTTGCGTGTCTATGCAGTCAGAGGAATGTATACACCGAATTCCATGATTCCAGCTGCGCCCATTTGGTTGGTACCATTCTTACCCCCTTGACGTTTCTACGCAATTATAATTTCATTATTCTAGCTGTAGTCGTTTAGTTGGTACTATTTTTATCCCTCTGTACCATTGTATCCCATGAAAGTACGAATTTCGAAAAATTCGTCTATTTTCCGTGTCTACGCAGTCAGAGGAATGTATACTCCGAATTTCATGATTCTAGCTGCGGTCATTTGATTGGTACTATTTTTATCCCCTTTTTTCATTTTAACCCCAAAAAGTACGAATTTCGAAAAATCTGTTTGTTTTAAGTGTCTACGCAATCAGAGGAATGTATACACCGAATTTCATTATTCCAGTTGTAGCCTTTTGGTTGGTACCATTTTTATCCCTCCGTACCGATTGTATTCCTTGAAAGTACGAATTTGGAAAAAACCTTTTATTTGTCATGTCTACGTAGTCAAAGGAATGTATACTCCAAATTTCATGACTCTAGCTGCGGTCATTGGATTGTCACTATTGTTATCCCCTTTTTCTATTTTAACCCCAAAAAGTACGAATTTCGAAAAATCAGTTTATTTTCCGTGTCTACACAGTCAGAGGAATGTATACTCCGAATTTCATGACTCTAGCTGCGGTCATTTGATTGGTACTACTTTTATCCCGTTTTTTCGTTTTTCATTTTAACCTCAAAAAGTACAAATTTGGAAAAAATACTTTTATATTATGTATCTACTCAATTAGAGGAATGTACACACCGAATTTCGTGTTTCTAACTGTTGTCGTTTAATATGTACCATCTTTATCCATTTTTTGCCCCCATTTTACCCCCTACAAATAAGAATCACTTTATGGTGCACGTTTTTGCTACAAGGGGAAGCGCATACCAAATATCAAACAAATATAAACATACATATTCAAAAAACAAGCTTAAAATAAGCTAACAAAGTAGGGATTATTATGGGTATTTTTAGTCCTTGCGAGGGAAAAATTTTTCATTTTGGGCCGATTTCGCCTCGTTTCAATCCCAACCGATCTACGATTTATGGAAAATTAAAACGTTCTAGCTCCTTTCGTTTTGATGCTAGGGTGACGGACAGACGGACAGACATGGCTAGATCGTCTTAGAATTTTATGACGAGTATATATACTTTATAGGAATATATATACTTTATAGGGCCTCAGGTCGATATTTCAAGGCATTACAAACGGAATGACAAAGTTAGTATACCCCCATCCTGGAGGTGGAGGGTATAAAAAAATCGGTTTAAATACGTGGTTTCTATATAAAAATCTGAACAGATCTGTTACTCATCAAGGAATCATGTGCAAGTTTGCCAAGATATCGTATTTTGTTCAGTTACAGAATTGTTAAAAAATCTCTTTGAAATCCCTGTGCGGCGTTTTGGAAGTTCTTTGAGCGGTGAATCGACAATGGACTTTTATTTTATGTTCATGACATATTTGTGTAAAACACTACTAGAACCATTTTAATAGAAAATTTTAGCCCTCTAACTCTTCAATGAATAGGTTTTTTGTCACTTTTCACCTATGTCGTCTACCATAATCCGTTGGTTTAACCTTTTTTGTTGGGAGAAAGTTGGATTTTGTTGAACAATTCCAATGGCTTGAGAACGAACGAAACCCTATTTTCCGTCGAATTCGATTATACTGACTGTGATCCCGTAGGGTATCACCGAAAACCACAGAAAAATCATTTGTAGTAAAAACGATTTTAATTTTGCAAATTGTTTTTCGTTTTTTTTTTTCACATGCACCAATGCGCTTTCTGCTCCTGACAACAAAAAAACACATCATACATATGAAACATTCCTCCTTGGAATGCAAAACTCCTGTTTATAGTTTTTGGTTATTGTCTCTTTTTTGTGTTCGTCTTCGCTGGATAATTGCTTTGTTACGTTTTTTTGTTTGTAATTTTCTGCCATCAAAACTGAAATGGATTTGTATTGTCGCTCGCAAAAACACGTTCCCTAATATGCTTTTAACTAAAGTGATTCGGAAGGATAACCGCCAATAAAGCGCACTTTCAAATTGCTTTATAATTGTTATAAATGTTTGGAACAATTTCGGAGTTGGGGACTCAGAGCAAAAACGTTTGAGATGAAGAACCGCAGTATTATGCTAATGGAAATTCAAAGTATCGATCTTTTTTTCAGCCAACAAATATTCGCAATACACAGACAATATATATGAACAACGTTTAACTATAAAGAACTCAGGCCGAAATGGTCACCCGGTTGGACATTGGTAAGGCGAAGGTTACTTAAATTACAAAATTTGCTTAGCGACCTCTGTGGGGGCCTAATTTCTTAAATTTTGTTAACAATGTATTTTTAACCTTTCAAAAATGGTTTTAATGGAAAAACAAAGCAATATTGCTAATACAGTACCATCGTCTTGATTTTGGCGAGATAGTTAGAGTCCTTGGATAGCCCCGCTGCGAAAGAAAGCATGTACTAAATTATAAATAATGCTTCCAGATTTATTACAGGCTCTTCAGCAAAATTGAGGCCTGAGTTTTGCAAGTATTTGTATGTCTTCTTCTCATAAAAATATTGTATACGTATTTTAGGAAAAAAAAATGAAAATTTGTTTTCACCAGTTATGACCAATTTAACAGTGAAAAATACTTTACCGATTTTAATGTGGTATAACTTGTTTTGAAGGTAATTTCAATTACTTTTAAAATATTGATGTTGTGTTATTCTTTTATTTTGATTTTCGAAAAGATTACACCAATCCAGGTATATTTTTAAGCGACTGTGAGTTTGAAAGTGGTGCAATGATGGCTTCTATTTTTTACGATTTTTTAACAAAATCAACCAGAATTGAAGTAAAAAAGCATTAAAATTATAATTTTTCATTAGTTCATTAACACTGGGTATAAAAACAATGAAAAATCCAAGAAAAAATAGGTTATCAAAAATATGTATCAAAACAATCACAGGTCAAAAACCGTACCGCTTGACATGGAGTGACTCATATACGATTCGAAAGTCATAAACAAAAGCATTGAAATAGAACTATTTAACATATCTCTCTTTAGTACTTCCTATTAAATTCACTATCTTACATACACTGTAGGATTCTATAACTATGGCAGAATGCTACGATTCTCGATGTAAGTTTTAACTGATTAATTTTTCTATGTTCAAAATTTTTGACTTCTCGTTTCTTTCGGCAACGAAGTTTGATGTTCCGTATATTAGTCTTTATATCATTTGTGCTATGAGCCTCATCTTAAAAAAACTCTGAAATTGTTAATTTTTTTACTACATGATCTGCGATCATATAGAATATACATTAGGATGGGTCGCGATAAAATGATGCTGTCACTTAACAAAATGAAGATTAGAGTCTTTAATGATGATTTGCAAAATATGGGTGATTTTTTAAAAGCTATAGGAAAAGTTTTCAAAAAAACACATAAAATTCAGAAAAATGCATCAAATCTTTATTTGAATCGATAGTACGGCCCATATAATTATGTTTGCAGATTATTTCATGCAAATGTTAACCTTGAGTGCGCCTCAAATGGTCCATCCGCTTAGTCCAATTTTTGCATTTCCACGTTTTTGAGTAACAGAGGCCCAATTGCTGTGAACGGCGACGAATCGATAATTGATGGTCATCATTAACACTGGCCGATACAGCTGCGATATTTTCTTCAGTTCGCACTCTACGTTAGCGTCCAATAATGTAAATTTGGTGCGAAATTTAGTCACAATAGCCCGAATAGCCGCTTCGATTCGATTAAACTCGTCATAAAATGGAAGCGCGCGATGAACTTTCTTAACAGAGCATGCATTTTGATAATAAAATTCAATAATTTGCAAGCGTTGTTCGTTTGTAAGACGATTCATGGTTAAATTATAGACCAAACTGAAGATGTTTGACAGTGAAACAAAACACGAAACGTGCGTCAGCTGTTTAAACCAGTGTTGCCAAAAAGATAATAGCTAAAAAATCGCCCTTTATAACATGATCTGTAAAATTTTATCAAGATCCAATGTAAGATGTGGTTTCTAGAGCGATAATAGTGTAAACTGGGGGCCCATTTGTATGGGGGCTATTCCAAAATGTTGACCTCTATAGCTGGCTTTCAAAATAGGTGTTTCTAGTATAAATGTAACATTGTGTGGGAAATTTGATCAAGTTCCGATGTAAAATGTGCATTTTAGAGCAATAATATTGTAAATCGGAGGTACATTTGTATGGGGCTATATCAAAACATAGGCCCACTTTATCGTGAGCTGTTTCTAGTTCAAATATAACACGATCCTCAAAATTTGGTCATGATCCCATGTAAAATGTGTATTCTAGAGCAGTAATACTGTAAATTGTATGGATATTTATATGGGAGCTATATCAAAATCTTAACAGATTTTCTCCAATCGTCCTTGGCCAAAAAAGTAACTTCTGCCAAATTTCATGACACTCGGACCACAATTGCGACCTGTAGAGCGCGAACAAGCTTAGATGGACAGCAGACGGACGGACGGACAGACGTCGTCGTCGAACAGATGTCGTTAAATCGATTCAGCTGGTGATTCTAAGCCGATCCGTATACTTAAAGGTGGGTCTAGCTCAAACATTTGGCGCGAAACTAACTAGTCCACGAAGTGGTGTAGGGTATAATAATAAAAATAGATGGACAGACAGACAGACGGACATTGTTAAATCGATTCAAAACGTGATTCTAGGTCGATCGGTATAATAAACGATGGGTCTATCTCGCCTCCTTTTGGGTGTTACAAACAAATGCACATTAGGGTTAGTTATTTTTTCATTTTTTTTCGAATATCGAAAATCTGTGGAAATGGCATGTAGGGCAGGCAAAAATAATAAGAATTGCGTTTTTACTTTTTCGAAATTGTAAAAAAACCTTCCGCACAAAATGCAATTACGTTAGCTAAAAACAAACTTTTTTAGTTTACTTTTTTTTTTAATTTTTAAATTTGAGAAATTTTTTTCTGCAATAGTTGTTCTTGGAAATAATTTGTTTTAGTTGGTTTTAGTGCATCGATTTCAAACCAAAAACCAAAAATTTCCTTGTATAACATTTAAGTCTATACCTCCAATAAGCAACGCTCGATGGATTCCAAAATATCGGACGCAATTATATTCAATTTGTGAGTTTATATCTGGCACCTGGTTTGATATATGGTTTTCCGATCATTCAAAATTAAATCTTCAATTTCAAAAACGCTCACCTGTGCTTTCAAAGACATTGGGTTCAGGAAGAATCAGCAACTCCGAAGCAGCAGAGAAGTAACGTATGTGCTGAAAGAGCCATAAAAGTAGTTCAAGATATTTTTCCACTGTGCAAAACAACACATTCATTGAATTTAAAATTTATTACCCATAAATGACCATTGTATTCTTGCTAAGATTTTATTTAAACTTATTAAAAAAATACTCTTTTGTTCTCAAGTTTCTTTTTATATATCTTGTTGAATTTAAGTAGTAGAAAATGCTACTGCATTTGAGTAATTTATTATAAATGTTATTATTCTAAGGCGTTACTTTAAATAAAATTTTAATCTTATTAACATTATTGCATAATATCTTCAAATTAAAAAAAAATATTATCAAATTTTAAAAATAACAAAAAAATTCAAATAAAAAAGTTGGTTTTGAGCTAAAGTAATTGCATTTTGTGCGGAACGTTTTTTTCACAATTTCGAAAAAGTAAAAACGCAATTTCCACAGATTTTGAATCTAAAAAAATGGCTAACCCTAATGCACATCCTGTGGTGTAGTGTATAAAAAGCAGCATTGTATTACAGTTAATCAAAGTATAGACTAAATTACTATTAATGATCTTAAGTGTTCCTTTGAAATTAGAGCAAAAGTTTAGAATAATTAATAAATAATAATTTTTTAATTAAATACTTTAGAAATTGTGGACTTTTGTCGGTTAGCAACAAATTTTCAAGTGAAAATTTTTAATCGATAACGTACCAGAAATAATGTAAAACGAAGAAGCGTGAAAAGCGGGACTTTTTGTAAAAAAGCGGGATTATGCGAGATGGAAAATTTAAGCGGGACTGGGCATCAAAAAGAGTGATAGTCCCGCGAAAAGCGGGATAAATGGTCACCTTATCCATGGTGGAGGGTATATAAAGTTCGGCTCACCGAACTTTACGCCGTTTTTACTTGTTAAAATACATAATTGGAAATCATTTCACAATTGAACATGGCCGGTCATCAATTTTCCCATATTAACAAGGGATTCAACATTTTGAAAATCATCTTGAAAACATCTCCGATGTAAGAATGGGGACTTTTGTCACGATATATTTTTCCGTGCAGAATTAATTCCAAAAAATTATTTAGAACCTCTGTGACCTTTGTAGTCCAAACATCTTCAAAGATTTCCGTAATTATGTTTGATTTTTGGAGCATTTTAACGATTTTGCTCACATATGTCCCATAGCTTGGCGTGTGTTGTTATCTTAAAAAATGCAACCAGCATTTCAGTGAAAACGCAATGAGTGAGGTTGAAGAACGAATTAATTCAACCGAAGTTTAAATTTTCTTTGGTGATTTCTCTAAATAATATTTGATCAGTTAACAACCATTGGTGTTTACAGTACTCAAAAATATTAAACCTTTTTAGTTTATTTTCAGTTGAAAACCACAAAATGATTACAAAATTCAACCTTTTCCTTTCGGCCCGAGCAAGCACCATCTCAGGTGTCATAATCGAATTAATACTTCAAATATAATTAAATTTAACTTAAAACACAAATCCTTTTATGGCTTCAAAGTGGCCTCGTTTAGATGGAAATTACCTATCCCTCTGCCACACTCAACAGCCTTCCTGCCAACCGCTCGGAGCGGAGGATGTACGGCAGTCATCAACATTGATTACGGGAATGACACTTGAGTATCACATTAATTACGATTATCATCACGTTTTACGAGACACTTTAACAACTTTATGAGACTCATACTCGGGCTGCTCCGTGACCGTCTCCATTGTTTCCTCAAAGATTCGAATAAAATTGCAAAAGGAAAAGCAGCAGCAGAAAAACTACAACATCAACATCAACCGTGTAATGAGTTGATGATATAAAATGACACGGAGCCGTAGAAGAAGTATCCTTTCGTTCATTACTTTCTTGTATCCAGAGGTGTACTCGTACTCGTAGCCGTATGAGTGTTGTGGGATGCCTCCAAGGAATTAACTTGTATTAGCCAGTCAGCCAACAACCCTTAAATATTTCTGCCTGTACCTAGTGGCACGGTGGTGGGTGGCGGTTGGCTGGGTGAAGCTCTGTCTTGGCCATCATTTATGGTAATGTTATTTAAGCCGAAAAATCATAATGAATATTGACAAAGGTATGCATGCATATCAAGCGACAGCATCTAACTCCGGATGTAAATATGTGTGGCAGGATGTGTATTTGTGGCCAGTTCATACTCGTATTTAACAGATTCCGTGTGACAGGTGAGTTGCTGTTGCTGTGGGTTTTTCGGGTATGAGTGCTCCCCGTGTTAGTTGGTATTCTCCTCAGCCATATGCTCGTAAATGTTCATTAGTCTGAGTAAAATATTTGCTCAATCAAAAAACTAAATATTAACTTTTAGTATCTGGGACTAATTAGATGAGTTGGCAGTTTCTTTTCTCCCAAAATCGGTAACCGAGAATGGGTGAGAGAGTGGAAAAAAGGAAAAGAAAATATTGGTGTCTATTAAACTAACCCAAAGAGCAGTTCAAAGACATATCATGGAATAATAAGAATAAATGATACTTCAATTAATATTAGGCCGAATATACACCAGGATTTCTAATATGCCCCATGTCATGTTCCCACTGTTGTTTAGAGATAATATTGTCTCATTTCTTATCTCATGAAAATAATGAAGTTGGCCTAAAAAGACGGCCATAAACAATGCATTTAATTTCAAAGATAACCACATGACCGTGGGTGAGGTACAGGTAGGGTTTCGTCAGTCTAAAATCGTAATTTGCATATGGTACTCTTCGGCTCAATGCTCGTAGTTAGCGATGTTCTGTGCAAACTGATTTTTATACCCTCCATTAGGGTTATTATGTCTTTGTGCATATGTTCGTAACACCCAAAATGAAGCGAGATAGAGCCATTGTTAACCCGAATAGTGCTGTAATTATTTTTTTCGAATTTTGAGATAAAACATTCATGTTATTTTTTTATATATCCAGTCCCGAGTATAATTAAATCTCACCCTAGATTTAATTCTACTCGGGACTGGATGTCTCATCGTTTGAAATAGTTGAGGGAAATTTAGATGCTGGTCTCTGTTGTAGTAGTGATTTTAGACACAACAAATATTTGGACAGGGACGCACAGACATTTGAAATTGCCAAAAATGGAGATTAATTCGAAGAGGCCTCCGGGATTTCTAAGGTTCATATATTTTAAATATTTGTGTCATAACTGGTAAAACAAAACAAACTATAAGTACGTTCTAGTACTTTTTAATTAATTCTTAAAATTATGACATTCAAACCAAGTTATATTAAATATGTGACATGGAAGTTGTTCTACAGTATAACTAAATGCACAGCTCAAATTTAAGTCATATAATGTGTAATTATGGCAAACTGCACAAAATTTGATTAATGTTTCTCAGGTGGGTGTTTTTTAATTGAGATCACATAGTTGAAATTTTTAGTTTTATTTGTAACAAATATATATATGTTTATAAAACAATCGTTTCTAACCTGCTATTGCAGACAATATGCCCGCTCATCTTGCTTCCATTCGTCACCCTCGTTATAACTATAATTATTCATACCATGATTTGAACCTTCTGGTGACACGTACTATAAAACTGAAGGCAAAATAACTTTTGGAAGGAGCTTGATTTGTATTTTACTTGGTTACTTTTAGTATTTAGTATTTATTTATTTCAGTCTATGGACATTATAATCCTTATAGCTTAAATGTAAGAGTAAAATAATTGGATCTGAGCTTAGTAGGGACCTATTTAAGACATCTCGATTGGATTCTTCCTGACTACATTTGCGCGAATGTGTTCTCTATAATTTTTAAAATTTTTATTTCGAGCTTCTTGGGCTTCCTCTGACAGTTGGCCTATCGGTAATAGAGCGTGGGAAATGATTTCTGGACCATGTATCAAAAACTTATGCACGGTAGGTGGCATGCCATTGATATTATTTAACAAAAAGTCGAGCTGTAGTGTAAGAATATTCTCTAAATTTTTCAATATTAATGTCATGACCAGAAGATACAGCAATTAATATTTTCTGCATGTTTTTATACACTCCACGAAAGTATTTGTCTTTGTGCATTTGTTTGTAACACCCAAAAGGAAGGGAGATAGACCCATTGTTAAGTATACCGATCGACTTAGAATCACGTTTTTGAATCGATTTAGCAATGTCCGTCTGTCTGTCTGTCCATCTATTTTTGTAATCACGATATAGCAATTGTACACAGAACCAAATGAAACTTTGCAGAAAATCGGTTCAGATTTATATATAGCTCACATACAAATTTTGCTGCCGATTTGACTTTTTCCGCTCTAGAACCCACATATTGTATCAGATTGTCTTCAGATTTGGCAAAACATATTATATTTAAACTAGGAACACCTATGGTGAAAATAGGTGAGATCGGTTCAGATTTATATATAGCTCCAATTAAAATTTCGCTCCCGATTTGACTTTTTCTGCTGTATAAACCACATATTTTAACAGATCCTCTACAAATTAGGCGAAATATCTTACATTTGTCCTATAAACAGCCATGGTGCAAATGGGTCAGATCGGTTCAAATTTATATATAGCTGTCACACAAATTTCACTCCCGATTTCACTTTTTCCACGCTATAAACCATATATTTTTCAAAAATATGTATTTTGATTTTTGAATTTTTTTTTTCTAAATTTGTTTTAGCGATTTCAACCCTCTGTGGGACATATGGCACAAAATCCACGATAAGATAACACGTTTTACTTACGCTGGTGTTGACACACAAACCCCAGCCTGCGTTACATGCGTTCTGAGAGGGCCAGATGATGTTTTTTGAATGTATTTGTAATGGTTTTGTAATGGTTTAGTTAGTTAAAAAAATGGGGTCGTATTTAATAACTATGGGGAAAATGAGATAAGTTAGGATTATAAAGGAAAATGTCAGTTAAGCATCAAAGATGGTGATGGAGGGAAAATTTAATATTGGGGAGAGCGCCTCGGTAGTCGAGTTGGTAGCGTGCTGGACTATCAGCGTGGGGGTTGTGGGTTCGATTGCAACCAGAGGCTCTGGTCTGTCGCTGCAACAATTAGCTACAATGGTATTAGTCACCCGGCTCAATCCCTGGACCCAAAATTATAATATAAATTTACTTTGTATTGTAATTCATAATAAATAAATAATCTATATATATATAAATGAATCTGTGTTTGCATGTTTGTTTGTTTGTTTGTTCCTTATAGCAGCCTAAACTACTGAACCGATCTTCTTGAAATTTTCACAGTATGTTCATGCTGAACCGGTGGTGAAAATAGGCTATATAATTTTTCAGTGGGCGTGGCACCTCCCACACAATTTGGGGATTTATTCGTTTTTTATAAATTAGCATATTCAGAATACTGTTGCAGCTAGAGTCTTGAATTTTTGTGAAGGTTCACTAATTATTAGTCTGCACAGTTGTGTCAAAAAGGGGCGGTATTGGAAAAGTGGGCGTGGCACCTCCCATACAAAGTTAAAACCTATTATTGAATATTGTCAGTTCTATGACACCTAGAGTGCTGATATTTTGTGTAAGTGCATCTAGCATCAATGTGCATAGCTGTGCCAAAAATGGGCGCTATTGGAAAAGTGGGCGTGGAACCTCCCATACGAAATTAAAACCTATTATTGAATATTGTCAGTTCTATGACACCTAGAGTGCTGAAATTTTGTGTAAGTGCATCTAGCATCAATTCGCATAGTTGTGTCAAAAATGGGCACTATTGGAAAAGTGGGCGTGGAACCTCCCATACGAAATTAAAACCTATTATTGAATATTGTCAGTTCTATGACACCTAGAGTGCTGAAATTTTGTGTAAGTGCATCTAGCATCAATTCGCATAGTTGTGTCAAAAATGGGCGGTATTGGAAAAGTGGGCGTGGCACCTCCCATACGAAGTTAAAACCTATTATTGAATATTGTCAGTTCTATGACACCTAGAGTGCTGAAATTTTGTGTAAGTGCATCTAGCTCAATGTGCATAGCTGTGCCAAAAATGGGCGGTATTGGAAAAGTGGGCGTGGAACCTCCCATACGAAGTTAAAACCTATTATTGAATATTGTCAGTTCTATGACACCTAGAGTGCTGAAATTTTGTGTAAGTGCATCTAGCTCAATGTGCATAGCTGTGGCAAAAATGGGCGGTATTGGAAAAGTGGGCGTGGAACCTCCCATACGAAGTTAAAACCTATTATTGAATATTGTCAGTTCTATGACACCTAGAGTGCTGAAATTTTGTGTAAGTGCATCTAGCATCAATTCGCATAGTTGTGCCAAAAATGGGCGGTATTGGAAAAGTGGGCGTGGAACCTCCCATACGAAGTTAAAACCTATTATTGAATATTGTCAGTTCTATGACACCTAGAGTGCTGAAATTTTGTGTAAGTGCATCTAGCATCAATGTGCATAGCTGTGCCAAAAATGGGCGGTATTGGAAAAGTGGGCGTGGAACCTCCCATACGAAGTTAAAACCTATTATTGAATATTGTCAGTTCTATGACACCTAGAGTGCTGAAATTTTGTGTAAGTGCATCTAGCTCAATGTGCATAGCTGTGGCAAAAATGGGCGGTATTGGAAAAGTGGGCGTGGAACCTCCCATACGAAGTTAAAACCTATTATTGAATATTGTCAGTTCTATGACACCTAGAGTGCTGAAATTTTGTGTAAGTGCATCTAGCATCAATTCGCATAGTTGTGCCAAAAATGGGCGGTATTGGAAAAGTGGGCGTGGCACCTCCCATACGAAGTTAAAACCTATTATTGAATAGTGTCAGTTCCATGACATGTATAGTGCTCAAATTTTGTGTAAGTGCATCTAGCATCAATGTGCGTAGTTGCGCCTAAAATGGGCGGTAATGCAAAAGTGGGCGTGGCACCTCCCATATGAAGTTAAAACCAAAATTACACCTATTGTGCTGTAATTTTGTGTAAGTGCATCTAGCATCAATGTGCGTAGTTGTGACAAAAATGGGCGGTAAGGGAAATGTGGGCGTGGCACCTCCCATACGAAGTTAAAACCCATTTTCGAATATATGCCGTTGTATGCCAGATAAAAAACTGAAATTTTGTGTAAGTGCATCTAGCATCAATGTGCGTAACTGTGCCCAAATAATGGGCGATATTGGAAAAAAGGGCGTGGTACCTTCCATACGAAGTTAAAACATATTATCGAATAGGGTCAGTAGGTGTCATAGACCTAGAGTGCTGAAATTTTGTGTGAGGTGATCCAGTGTAAATAGTTGTGCAAAGATGGGTGGAAAGTGGACGTGACACTTCCCATCTGAAATTAAAACCGGTTTTAGAGTATTTCGACACCGAGATGGCTGGAAAGTGGCCGTGACCCTTCCCATACGAAATTAAAACCAGTTTTTTGAGTATATTCTACAACGATATTCTTATATTGTTGTGTGAGTTTATTTAGTTGTAACCTGCTTAGACAATATGCAAATGGGCGGGATTTGAAAGGCGCATTTTTGATTCGAATTTTGTAAAATTACACGTTTTCTGTGGATTTTCTTAGCACAACAGTAAAGAAAGGTTATAAAAAGAAAAATATTCATTCGCCAACAGCCAACTTAAGTCGAGAAAACGGAAATTATATTAATTTTTTAGTTTTTGTGTTGTTTTATTAGTGAACAATTTGATTGATTTTCTATGTGTTTTGTATGTAATGTAATTTCATCTTTCGAATGAAGTTTTTTGTTTAGGTAATGGAAAGGAGGAGAATCACACTTAACAAAAAATCAATTTGATTTTGACATTTTTTCAACTATTCGCCGTAAACTAACGTTCTCCATGGAACATATCCATTTCTTTATTATCTCAGGGAAGAACCTTGATTATAATTGGTACATATATTACCGATCAGGACAACAATTAATAAGAAAGCAGATTTTAATTTTACCGTTTGTTTTTTTGCATGGTTTTTTTGCCATAGAATCGCGAGCTGTGTGGCATGTAGCGCCATCTTGTTGAAACCACATGTCAACCAAGTTCAGTTCTTCCATTTTTGGCAACAAAAAGTTTGTTAGCATCGAACGATAGCGATCGCCATTCACCGTAACGTTGCGTCCAACAGCATCTTTAAAAAAATACGGTCCAATGATTCCACCAGCGTACAAACCACACCAAACAGTGCATTTTTCGGGATGCATGGGCAGTTCTTGAACGGCTTCTGGTTGCTCTTCACTCCAAATGCGGCAATTTTGTTTATTTACGTAGCCATTCAACCAGAAATGAGACTCATCGCTGAACAAAATTTGTCGATAAAAAATTTCGAACCGAACACTGATTTTGGTAATAAAATTCAATGATTTGCAAGCGTTGCTCGTTAGTAAGTCTATTCATGATGAAATGTCAAAGCATACTGAGCATCTTTCTCTTTGACACCATGTCTGAAGTCCCACGTGATCTGTCAAATACTAATGCATGAAAATCCTAACCTCAAAAAAATCACTCTTTATATAAATAATAAAAAGTCGTTAAGTTCGGCCGGGCCGAATCTTATATACCTTCCACCACGGAGTTCATTCCTCAGTATTACCGGTAGATTAGGGCTTTCGACTTTACAAAGAAGTGAATTAACATATTTTGAAAATTTGTGATGCGCATTACAGTTTAAATATTAGGGGTATTTTCAGTCCTTGTTAGGGAAAAATTGTTCCCTCTGGGCCGATTTCGCCCACTTTCATTCCCAACCGATCTGCAACCATAAGACACATTTACGCAAAATTTCAACCTCCTAGCTCATTTCGTTAGGCCGCTATAGTGCTTTCAACAGACAGACGGACATGGCTAAATCGTCTTAGAATTTGACCATGATACAAAATATATATATACGTTATGGGGTCTCCGATGAATATTACAAGGTGTTACAAACGGAATGACAAAGTGAATATACCCCCATTCTGGAGGTGGAGGGTATAAAAACGGCGTCAAGTTCGGCCGGGTCGAATTTTATGTACCCTCCACCATGGATTGTATTCCACAGAAACCGCCGATTTTCGTAGAGGTGTTACAGGAAAATATAGCCAAACCAAAACAAATAAAAATATATAAATAAATATATTTTTTTTTATTTCAAACCACGCTTATAAGGCAAGACTACCAATACGTTTATACTATATATATCGAAATAAAACTTCAAGTCAACATATTCCATCCTATTTTAATTTCAAAAGTACAAATTTTGAAAATCCACTAGCTAACGTACATGGTGCAAGATAACCTAACATCATGATTCAACTAATTCTTGCCGTAAAAGTAAGAAAAAATCTTTTGATTTGTGTGTCTATGCAGTCAGAGGAATACCAATTTTAGAATTCCATTATTCTAGCTGCGACCGTTTGGTTGGTACCATTTTTTCCCACTTTACACCCTTAAGAGTACGACTTTATAAAATCTCTTTATTTTACGTCGGAGGGAGGGATGTACACACCGCATTTCATCATTCTAGCTGTAGCCATTTAGTTGGTACTAGTTGTATCCCCTTTTTCCATTTCACCCCTTTAAGAGTACGACTTTCGGAAATCACCTTATTTTACGTATCAACGCAATTAGAGGGATGTACATACCGAATTTCATCATTCTGTAGTCGTTTATTTGGTACTATTTTTTCCCTCTGTACCCCTTGTATCCCTTGAAAGTACGAATTTGGAAAAAAACCTTTTATTAAATTAAATATATCTTACGGCAGTTGTTATCAAAACATAAATGCAAAACTGTGATAAAATTTGTTACCTGCAGGCGTCGGTTGGTCACCCTGACTCTAAACACACTATTTGCCAAGCCAAGGACATACTCAACTGACTTGCGGAAAATCACAAAACTTAATTTGGGCTATTAAATCTACTCTAAACAATTTACTTCTCTTTAGCAGCTGTCCATTCTCGGGCCCACGTTGGACGCCATATTTTCTTAATCTTTCTTAATCTCCTTTCATCATGTTTTCGCATCCTCACATCCATATCGAGTGGAATTCGACTGCACCACTGATTGTATGTGGTATTTCCCCGACTAGTTCAGGGCACGGGTTGTGAATTCTCCCGCAGCAGAATTTCACAGGGAAAACTAACCGAAAAATGTAATCGATCTGCCGCTGGATCAGAAATAAAAACACCAAAAAAGCAACTATTCTTTTATTCTAATTCAGGAACCTATGGCTACTACAACTCGTGGCGTGCCTAAGATGGATACACGCTGGCCTGCCCCTCATAACGATGATGACCACTTGCCGTTTTCATAGCATCATCCCTAACTGATGTTGCCCTCGACAATAAGAAAATTAGGTGAGATCACTTACCTGTTATTGGTGTCTTTTTACGCCATTATCATTTCAGCCATACTACGGTAGTTTCAGTCGTCCTTATCTCCTCGATGGCAAGAGACGGAAGTTTTGCATCATCCTCTTCTTTTCCTATTTCATTGTCTTCACATTTCCAACAAGGTTGATTTTTTCTTCCCATGCCTCGCGCCTGTCAATCACAGTAGTTAATAACCAAGTACCAAACAAGTAAGAAAACGTCAGTCTGATAAACAGACTTATATATACCATAACTCTCAGAGAACATGTGTATGGAAGGACTTCAATTGCTTTGCGCCGGAGTATGTTCATGAGAGGAACTAGAAGTTTGTGTTAATTGGATCCAGCTTCTCCATTCTTTAATAATTGTAAAAACACGATCAAATATGAAGTCCCCAGCAAAAACTCTCATTACCAAGTAATGTGGGGAATAAGGCAAAACCAATAACTTTCACTACTTATTTTTCGGATCCGTTTCTAATTATTTTTATAAAGGGATTGTAACAAAATAAGTACATCCACGCACGCTTACAAAAAGTTGAGAAATATGTACTTCTAAACGAGTTCTAAAATAAGTGGCCTCATGAAGATGCAAAAGTCATATTTCATATAAGTCATTATTGATAACTAGCCAAATAATGTATTATAAATAATGGGCTTGATGAGTGATGAAATCAAAATTGTTATTAAATTATATATTTTGTATCGACTTGTTAACAATCAGAAGACAGAATTCAGGGCAGTTCTTCTTTAAGCCTGGATAACTAAGTTGCGATAACAACAGCTCTGCTATTCTCTAACTCACCACACAAATTTAGAAAATTAATTTTTAAAATCTATATTCTATAAAATTTAACTTACGAATTACTACTTATTTAAACCATTAAAGGGAAGTAATTATTTCATACTTCAAAATAATGCAGGGCGTAACGTGGTGTCATTACTAGGTAATGCTAAAAATAATTAGGTGTCATTACCAAGTTTTATAAACCATTTAATTTTACCTAGGATAGAAACAATGTGTGGGAGGGACATGAAGGGGCGTGGCTAAAGCGTAAATATTTTTTATGTTTAAAGTGATTATAAAAACATTTTCCAATATCAAATTGCAAATGATTTTGACTACCCGTTATGTCGGTTTTATTATAACCAAAGTTTATGCCATTATGAGTGGGAGGTTCCAGAAGGGGTTTGGCAATATCGCTTATATTCCATGCGAATAAAAGCCATAATCCGTATAGAAGTTATAGAAGCTTTAATTGTACGTAGTTTAGTGTGATTTGTGCGGGAGATACTGGAAGGGACTGGAAAAACCCGACATATTTAGAACATTTAAAGTTATTATAAAACCAGTAAGGAAAGGCTAAAGTCGGGCGGGGCCGACTCTATGATACACTCCACTTTCAATCCGAATACAATTCAATTCGGTGAAAAAGTGAAAACGGGAAGGTTATATCGGAAAGGACATTTGTATGAGGATATATTGAGACCTGGAACGAAATAGGTGAAATATAAAATGTATAGTTTGGCCAAAATCGGTTAAACTTATGGGAGCAACATTTGAATTTGGGCTGTATTTAAATCTGAAGCGATCTTACCCACTTTCACCATAGTTTTGTTTAGTTAGATTGTAAGATGTTGTGCGAAATTTAAAGAAAAAGGAGCACAATATGTGGCTTTTACTTTGACATAGGAATATGGATCATTTGTGTGGGAGGTGCCAGAAGGGGCGTGGCAATTTCGCCCATCTTCGAACTTAAACTAAGTTTGGGAAAAATATTACCGTGTGCAAAGTTTGAATTTATTCCTTAAGTCCTTTCGAGAGTTATCGTGTACACCAACCAGACAGTCGGACTCTGTAGAGTGAGGGTATAAAATCAAAAATTCATATACAAGGAGGCACACCATATACACTAGGAGTCATAAAAATTAAACATATTGCGTCGAATACCTAAATATTTATTGTAAGTGTATACTGAGGCATACTGATTCAATAAATCAACACTGTAGTGTTGGGTGTTATAACGACGCTAATTTTGTGTCCAGGGCCGTGCGCAGGATTTTCTTCTGGGGGGGGGGGGGGGTGTTTCATCTAGTTTTACAAAAAATAAAGTCAATCTATGTCGCAATGATAAATGATGTGAATTTGATTACGTGTGATTACGTGAGCGTTTGGCAACCATTCATATTTTATTACCAGGATATTCGAGAAATATTTTGATATATTCATCGTCAAAATTGCGTTTCAGTAATCCATCTATCAGTACACTCAAAGGAATTTGTCAGTAAAATAAAGCAGAAGGCTACTGAAAGAGCAGATTTTCTGCTGAAAAAGCAGATTTGATGATCTGCTGAGATGTTTGCTGTATTTAGCCATGCAGAGAAAAACTTTAAACATATGTACAGAACAGTATGACCACTTAAATATACACGTAAACAAAACTTTTTTGAATATAAGTAATTAAAAATCAATTTATTACCACGGAAAGATATGCGATTGTATTTTGAATGATACGCATATTGTCCCAAGCTAATATAAAAGGAACGATTATCTATTTTTATATTTTAATTACCAGCAGTCAATTTGAGCAGACTACAAACTCTTTAGTGAAATGGTGATGTAAGATTGCAGAATAATGCTGTAATGCCAAAACAACTGCTGCAATTGCAGAAAAGTGTCTGCTGATAGGCAGCAGACAATCGCTGCTTTTTTATTAACCGACTTGTTCTCTACGTGTAGAACTTCTTTTTTTCAAATAGTTGCTTGAAATTAAATACTTGAAGAAATATTACACAAAAACGATCGAATTCCTCGGCGCTTGACCCCTCTTCAGGCCCCGCATTTTCTCTATGATAAATGCAGAAAATTTGATATGCTTGTTGACAAAGTATGGGCCTAAATATGATGTCTAATTAGTGTTGGGGTTTTTAATTTATACAGGAGTTACATGAGTAACAGGATGTTTACTCAAAATCTTCAAACGCATATTCCGATTAAATAAAAATATTTAATCTTTAAAATGTATAAATTCGAATAACAAATACAGCTTTTTTGTACTCCATGAAATGCAAGACGAAAATAATACATTACGTAGAAACGAGATTTTAGACACGTGAATATCGTTTTTTAGTTTCTTTTGTGGGAAAAATTAGTTTGTTTGCGGTAAACATGTCATCAGTTGTTGTAACTGAACAAAGCGAAATATGTTTACATATCGAGGGTTTATAGTCATAAGTGGCTATGAACTATTCTTATATTTGGATGTCATCTGTCATATAAATTTAGAGAAGAATTTTTTTCAAAAGCTATTTTTTATGGTATTTGGCATATCGCATTATCAAATTCCATATAACTTGGAACCAAGATTTTATTAACCCATTACGCGGTTATCAGGCTAAAATAGGATAAATAGTGGCTGTAAAGTCAAAAATTGTAGAAAGTATCTTTAGAAAAACCAGCGTAACTTTTTATCATATTGAGAATACCAAAATATTTTGGATTCTTCAACAATTGCATCGATGTTCGCGACTGACTTCATAAATGTTACAAGCGACATTGGTTCTTAATACACAAACAAAAATTCAGTCGGATCCGTAAGCTAGATCGCGAGAAAATCATAAATCAAAAATGTTGTGTGTGAAAATCATTTTAGCCATATTTGTCGCGAAAATTTAAATTTTCCAAAAATATCCAATTTGTTTTATTTGTTTACCATGCCCTACCGCAATATCCACTTTTTGTAAAAAAATTGGAAAAAAATTAAAAAAGAAAATTGGAAAAAGGGTTAGTTATGATTCATAATTAATCTTAAAATTAAGGAGAAATCATTTAGAAGTAACAGAAACCTTTGTTGTTTCATATGTGATGAAAATAGGTCACATCGGTTCAGATTTAGATACAGATCCATAAAAATGTCGCATCGCAAATGTTACAAACCACACATTACAAACGGAATATACGAATAGCCACACCATATTATATTTGACCTGTGAACATCTATTGTGGAAGTGGAATATGTGGGTCAATGTTTTGATATAGCCATGTGCCACCCGATATATCATTCGTTTGATTTGAAAGAAATTTAAAAATGCAAATCGTATTTCACTTAAAAATTAAAGTATTGTACTTTCTTTTGTATGAGTAAAAATGTCTACATAAAAAATTCTCAGGTTACTCCAATACTTTTTTGCAGAAATGAAGAATTTCATCTGGCCAATACATTTTTACATAATTATTAACTTAGAGGTAAATTGCTTTTCAATTAGATATACTACAAATTTGTTCTAAGTTTGACACTCATAGTTAAGCTGTTTGATACTATCCCAAGCAAATTATTTGCTTTTATTAAGAATGTTTTTAGATTTCATTATGATATCATAGTGATTCTTATCTACACTTTTTTTAAATTACTAAAAAAAATTATTAAATCTCCAAACATTTATTGTAGATATTGGTCTAGTCAAATGCCAAGAAGTGGTGAAATTAGCATTACACAATCTTGAAATTGGCACAATTCGTTTAGTTTGTTTGTATTTTTCATAACTTTTGTCCAAAAAGTAGATCATTTTTGTAGAAAATGAATTTTTGCAAAAATATTCACTTCGTATTTTTTGGTTACCGTGCTCTGTCGAAATACCCACATTTTTGTCAAAAAAGATTGATCTTCCAAAAAAACATGGGCCCATCTTAACCCTAATAACTTTGTTGTATAATTTGGCACTTAATTTTGCAATTTAAGCGTGAACATTTTAATCCTTTCGTTCGTACAACATTTTAATCCTTTAATGTCCTTTTTTAAAGGACTTTTTTGACTTTCTCGAAAAAGGGTCAAATTGACCCATACAGAGAGGGTCTTGAGGGTTCTGATCTTCCACAAAAATTATCCTCATAAATTCCATAATATAGTTATAGCAAAACAATTCTCTCATACATTAACTTACAACACTTTTTCGCTTAGTATAGGGCTCCCTTCGACTAAAATATAAATCTTTGACCCACTATAAAAAGATACTCAGACCAGCTGGACTATAAGTTTATTCTACTCAACATGCCCTTTCAGAATTTATCAATCGATAAGATCTACGAAGAGACTGTTCCATGTATAAGTATTTTGTCGATATCAATGGTGGAACTTTTATAAGATTCTGTCCAGTTATTCTTAACTCTGCCACTATCTGCTTTAATTTACATTGGGTTATCTTGTGAGTGCAATGTTTGCTTAGATCAGATATACTTCGATGACTGCACATCATTTTGAGTACATCATGCCTTTGGCCAACATATCCTTATTATTGTGGGATGTAATTCAGCAAACATCTGCTGCCCCCATTCAAATGGAAGTTGTCGTATTTCAATCGTAACCCCCTATCCACCCATCTAAAATAGAAATCCGACAATTATTTCGATTTGCATAATGTAACAATATTTCTAGCCTCCTTTACAGATATTTATGGACTTACAATACAAATGCATTGTTCTCCAGCAAATGGCCAATGGAGCAGCAAAGGATTATAAACAATTACTTTATTGCCGTTTAAGTGCAACACCAACACCAGCACAACAGCAACAACCATTGCAGCCCTAGCAAGTGCATCTGGTGCAATTGGTTGGAAGTGGACGACCTGCAAGTAGGTACTGAATAAATAATTGACTTTGTCAAAGCCATTGGAAAACTGGCAAATACAAAAGAAGACAAAATGCATTGAAACAATTTTGCAGAAGGAACATGCAAATGATGAAAAACATATGGAGCTGCAGCAACTGCAGTGAATGTGCCACATGACAGATGCGAGGAACCTGGCGTGAGTTTATAATGGGAAATTAAAACTATTTTGTTATTAATTTACTAGCTGGCCTGGTTGTTTTGCCTTCAAAATTCATATTTATTTAAAAAATAGAAAATGTGAATAATAAATGATAATTAAAAGAATGTTAATGTTCTTCATTATAGTGGACCCGGCGAACTTTGTCTCGCAGGCGTTATCCTACGTCATTTCAAAATGGGGGAAATCCGTGGTCAATTGTCCATTGCAATTGATTCTTCGTTTGAAATATTTCCTGGATGGGTTGCGGTCGGGTCGATTTTGAATTGCATTTCACCTCATTGAAGCACTGCGGGACGAATTGGAAATCTGATTTGCTTAAACTCCAATGGCATATCGGTTGGGATCATTGGAATTCTCGGAATTCTCCTTTTAGTATTCTTGCGTGAATCACATTGCTCATGAGTTCTGTGGCTTCGTGTGGGTTATTGGTGCCACACGGCCCATGAGTCATGTCTATAATTATGTTTGTAATGCAGGTCTGGATCTGTTTCGAGATCAGGAATCGCGGCAAATATGATTTCATCAATTTGGTCTGAGAATGAGAATGTGCGCATGAGGCAAGCATCTTTGCCATTCAATTGAATACGTCCAATATTGTGTATCCCTAAAGACGGCGAAACCGAAGCAAATAGTTGTCTACATTTTGGGGAATCATCAAACGGTACGCGTAAACATTCAAATTCAATGAAATCCTCCATTATATTTCTGAGTGTTCGCTAGAAAATTAAGTGATTCTGGCCTTTCACCATGAAACAAAGAATGCAATGGCTCTGGTGGTAAAGGCAATGGTGGTAATTTAACCTTGCCACTGTGACAGCACAATCCAGGCGTTTCTCCTGTGAACTTCAATGTACCATAAACATAAACGTCATCTATCACGAAGATGGCGTCGTAAAAGTACTTCATTCGGGCATTTTATTGGGTATTATTTTTGTATGGCCGGAGACCAATCCGAATTGGTGCGAATCATCGAAATCGGTCCAGGCGATCTTGAGTTATAAGCGTAGTAACTAACGCCGCTCTCTTTTATAGAAATAGACAAGTAAGGAAAAACTAAAGTCGAACGGAGAAACGTCACATTGTAGCAACACATTAAAATTGGAGCAACATCTTCTAATCCAACTAGAAACACCTATGCTGAAAGTGGGTAAGATCGGTTCAGAGTTATATAAAGCCCCCCCAAATTTGGCTTAACACCTTATAATCTAACTAGAAACACCTTTGGCGAAAGCGGGTTAGATCGGTCCAAAATTTGGTGCAACATCTTATAATCCAACTAGAAAGACATATGCTGAAAATGGGTAAGGTCGGTTCAGACCAAAATATAAATTTGTTTATATATATAAAATTGTTGCTCCCAAATGTTCAACCGATTTTGCCCAAACTTTACATATTTTATTTCACATATACACATACATGGTAAAGCGGATCACATCGTTCCATGTTTCAATATACCCCCAGACTAGGGTTTGCATTTTCCCGTACTTTTTATTTCCCGGGAAACGGGAATTATTTTTTCAATTTCCCGGGATCCCGGGACAGCACGGGAAATCGTGAACATACTTTTTACCATGAGTTAAGCTTATTTTTTCCAATGAAACATTCACATTTTATTAAAGTAAAATATATATTTCACAACGAACTTGTTACGGTATTCATATAATAATAAAGCGCAATGTGAGATCAATTCAAACATCTTTTCAAGTTTAAAAATTAATTAAAGATCAGATATAACTTATTTTATTTGAAAATGCGGCCGCGATGGAGAACATTAATAGTCAGTAGAGCATTAAATGAAATGTTTGTTCTTTGTCCTGTCGCTTCGAAAACTTTAAATTCTTTATATTTGGCGTTCGGATACAAGCCCAAAATCTACCAAATTTTATTTTTTATACACTCCACGAGGGTATTATGTCTATGTGCATTTGTTTGTAACACCCAAAAGGAAGCGAGATAGACCCATTGTTTATTATACCGATCGACTTAGAATCGATTTAGCAATGTCCGTCTGTCCATCTATTGTTGTAATCAAATTACAGGTTGCAATTATAGTCCGATCTTAACAAAAATTGGCACAAGTAAGTTTTGTGGATTTTCCTTAAATTTGGTACAACAGCTTAGAATCCAATTAGAAACACCTGTGTAGAAAGTGGGTAAGATCGGTTCAGATTTAGATATAGCCCCCATACAAATGTCGCTCCCGATTTGGCATTTTCCGCTTTAGAAACCACATATTGTACCCGATTTTCCTTAAATTTGGTACAACAGCTTAGAATCCAACTAGAAACACCTGTGTAGAAAGTGGGTAAGATCGGTTCAGATTTAGATATAGCCCCCATACAAATATCGCTCCCGATTTGACTTTTTCCGCTCTAGAAACCACATATAGTACCCGATTTTCTTCAAATTTGGCTTAACACCTCATAATCTGTCTAGAAACACCTGCGGCGAAAGCGGGTTAGATCGGTTCAGATTTAGATATAGCCCCATACAAATGACGCTCCCGATTTGACTTTTTCCGCTCTAGAAACCACATATTGTATTTAAAATTGGCAAAACACCTATGGTGAAAGTGGGTAAGATCGGTTCAGATTTAGATATAAATTTATTTATATACATATAAATGTTGCACCCAAATGTTTAACAGATTTTGGTCAAACTTTACATATTATATTTCACCTATAAACATACATGGTGAAAGCGGGTGACATCATTCCATTGAATTGTAATAGGATAGAAAGTGGAGTGTATAATATAGTCAGCTCCGTCCAACTTTAGCCTTTCCTTATTTGTTTCATTTGGAGCTTGACAGGAAAAATCCGAAGAAGAGAATTTTGTTTTTTTTTGTCATCCAACTGCAATATTTGACATACCTGATGTGATCTAAATTTGTATACAGCATTTTTAATTTTATTGCGGAAATGATGGAAAAAATATGCGAAGAAATATGTAAAATTTTCTACTGAATTCCCGCGGGATTCCCGTGCGAATTTCCCGGGATACGGGAAATGAAAAATGTGCCAATTCCCGGGAATTTTCCCGCGGGAAATCCCGGGATGCAAACCCTACCCCAGACAGATGTCCTTTCCAATTCAACATTTTTTGTCAAACACATACATTTACAGGATACAAAAATCCTTCCCGATTTCACTTTTTTACTGTTTTAAATTGTAATTAGAAAGAAAGTGGAGTCTATCATATAGTCGGCTCCGTTCGATTTTAGCCTTTCCTTACTTGTTGTATCAAGTAAATGTATGTGTTGGACAAACAATGTTAAATCTGAAAGGACATCTGTCTGGGGGAACGATGGAACGATGTGACCCGATTTTACCACGTATTTTTATAGGTGAAATATAATATGTAAAGATTGGCCAAAATCGGTTAAGCATTTGGGAGCAACATTTGTATATATAAATAAATTCATATCTAAATCTGAACCGAAGTTGGAATAAATATGAAGTTGGAATATAAGATGTTGTGCCTTTTTAAAGAAAATGGAGTACAATATGTGGCTTCTAGAGCGGAAAAAGTAAAATTTGGAGCTACATTTGTATTATGGCTATATTTAAATCTGAACCGATCTTACCCACGTTCAGCAATGGTGTTCCTAGTTAGATTATAAGGTGTTAAGCCAAATTTGAAGAAAATTGGGTATACTATGTGCTTCATAGAGCGGAAAAAGTCAAATCGGCAGCTACATTTGTATAAGGACTATATCTAAATCTGAACCGATCTTACCCGCTTTTATTATATATGTGTTTCTAGTTAGATTATAAGATGTTGTGTCCAATTTTATGAAAATCGGGTACAATATGTGGTTCCTAGAGCGGAAAAAGTAAAATCGGGAGCGACATATGTATGGGGGCTATATCTAGATATGCACCGATTTTCCTCAAATTAATAAGCGTTCGTCCTAGATCAACAAAACTTACTTATGTCAATTTTTGTTAGGATCGGACTATAATGCGACCTGTAAATTGATTACAACAATAGATAGACAGACGGACAGACAGACGACTCAGAACGTGATTCTAAGCCGATGTGTATAATAAACAATGGGTCCAACTCGTTTCCTTTTGGGTGTTACAAACAAATGCACAAAGAGATGATACTCTCGTGGAGTGTATAAAAATCAATATTTTAATTTCTTTCTAAGGGTCTATTAATTTAGAAAAAAGTCTACAAAAATGCAACATGAAAGAATTACATTAGAAAACCATGATTTTTATGAGTGTTTTCAGGAGCTTTTAGCTCACAAACGACGAAATATTTTGCAAATCATAATTAAATAATAATATATTTATTTGCATTGATGTGCCGGCCGAGATTTTCTTCTTCTCCAAAATCAGACTAAATATTTCTGAAGGTTTTCTGCGTTGCGAGCCTTCGGCCGAGCCCGAATTTTATTTTTGATTAATGCATCAAATTTGCAATATTTTTTGAAGAGATATATGTCTAAACATGATTTCTATGCAGGTTTGGAATTCCCAATTTATACAGGATATGAGTAACAAGATAATTCATCCTGCAGATTTTGGTTAAATAGAAATAATATTTTTAAACCAAAAAACAACAACAATTGTTCTTCAAATAGAAGCCTACAGCCGAACGAATAAAATTTGTCATCATTTTAAAATCTCAAATATGTATCACTTCGAATGAAGAAGAAAGTTTTTCTAGCACTCAAAGAAATTCAATAAACATAAGAAGAAACCATAAACAAATTTAATTGCAAAAAAATCAAATAATTGATATTTAGACTTCATTTCTTACGCATACCCAAGTTAACGAATTGGTCGATTATCTTTTGAATAATGGATGCAATATCTATACAATTGTGTTGCTTCATTATTAAAATATTAATAGTCCTCTACTATATACAAATACAAAACTTGAAGTGTAATCAAAAAGTGGACTTTAGGCAGCAATCTTGAGAAATGTGCCCTAAATATTATTAGGTAGAAACAATTTCTCTCAAGGCCGATTTTTCGATTTCAAACATTTTCATAACATTTTGATAGGAAAAGTTGTAAAATTGAAGATGCAATATGTTTCAGAATAAAATATGCTCACCTAATTTAATGATTTTATCTACGGCCGTTTGCTTAGTAACAGTTTCACTCATTTTTCCATTTTGATCCTAAAAGTACGAATTCATAAAAATTCGTACATCTTATTTTATGCGTCTACGCAGTCAGACGAGTGCAAATACTGAATGTCATAATTCTAGCTTAAGCCGCTTGATTGGTGCCAAATTTAATCCCATTTAGATCCTCAAGGTACGAATATTGAAAGATCTCTTTATTTTTTGTGTCTACGCAGTCAAAGAAATGTGCACGCCGAATTTCATTATTATATAAATTTTGAAAACAAATCTCTTTGTTTCGCACCTTCACAGTCAGATGAATGTATGCACCGAATTTCATGATTTCAACTTCAGCGGTTTGGTTGGTACTATTTTTATGCCTCTTTTTCAATTGTATCCCTAAAGAGTACGAATTATGAAAAATCCCTCTATTTTAATAGAGGGATGTATATTCAAAATTTCATGTCTCTAGCTGTTGTCGTATCATTGGTACCATTTTTACGATTTTTGTTCCATTTCGCCCGCTAAATCTTATATTTACTTTTTAGTGCTTTTAGACTACAGGCAACAAATTTCAAGTGCATATAATGCAGAAATTAAAAAATGTTCAAATAGTCTGAATATTTGGGTGTCCTTGTCTTGTCGCCTACTTTCAATCCTAACCGATCTGCAATCATAAAACACATTTAGAGAAAATTTGAACCTTCTAGCTCATTTCGTTCGGCGCAAGCGTGGATTCAACAGACAGATTGACGGACAGATGGGAATTTTACCATGACCCAGAATTCTATCACTACCCAGAATATATATATACTTTATGGAGTCTCCGATGAATATTTCAAAGTGTTACAAACGGAATGACAAAGTGAATATACCCTCATCCTTTGGTGGAGTGTATAAAAATATTAATTCTGAAAAACATTTGAAATATTGAGTACGAAAGCGTTAATGTTTTCTACCGCTGAGATATATCCAAAGCCCATTGGGGAGTAAGATAAGTCACTCACTGCCCCTAAACCTCAGTTTACCAGCAAAAAAAAATCCAAATGTGAATTTTCCCCCCTTTTGAGGAAGTTCTTTTAAACAAGTTCCAAAAAAGTCGATAATATGTTAATATCCCGTAACATTTTACGAATAGCATCTTCACAAGTGAATGAGAACGAATTTTTAGTATTGGGTCACAGAAGTAAGGTGTCCGCTTTGCACCCAGAAGGTGTTGGGTTCGAATCGTGGCTCGGTGAAAAACTTTTTTTGTTTATTTTTTATTACTTTTATAAACTAACAATGTTTAATTTTTTATAATTTTAACAATTTACAAATTCTTGCTTAAAAAAATTATTGCTTTGTACTTCAAATATTTATATTTTATATTTATATTTACCACGTCGTGGGCTAGGGTATTATAAGTTAGTTTCGAGCCAAATGTTTGTAACACCAAGAATTAATCGAGCCAGACCCACCTTTAAGTATACCGATCGGCTTAGAATCACCAGCTGAGTCGATTTAACTAGCCCCTATACAAATGTCGATCCCGATTTGACGTTTTCCGCCCTATAAAGCCCATATAGTACCCGATTTCCTTCAAATTTTCTTAACACCTTATAATCAAACTAGAAATACCTGTGGCGAGAGCGGGATAGATCGGTTCAGATTTAGATATAGCCCCCATACAAATGTCGCTCCCGATTTCACTTTTTCCGCTTTATAAACCACATATTGTACCCGATTTTCTTTTAAAATTGACACAACATCTAAAAATCCAAATAAAAAAACTATGGATCTTGATCAATTTTTCCATATCATGTTATATTTACTTTACACGGAATATATGCTGGGAAATTGGATCAATTACTTTATTATTTACCATACCCATTAAATTTGACTAAATATGAATTGATAGTAACTGTATAATTTATATGAACTACATAAAATTGCTCCCATGGAATACCTGGGTTTAGTAATCAAAGCGGTGTATATATGCAGGGAGTGGTGTAGGGTATTATATAGTCGGCCCCGTCCGACTTTAGCCTTTCGTTACTTGTTTCTATTAATTATTAATACTACATAACATCAGTAACATTGAGTAGTGTTCATTTATTTAATGCTAATTTATTTTATTAATTAATTTAATTAATTTGCAATATATATTAAATCATACTATATGAATATTTTGTTAAGTTTCCTATTGTTAGTTCTAACGAACAAAATTGTTTGTTTTAGTTATTCAGCACTCACAATCCAAATGTGAAGAGGATAGCTGATGATTAGAGTGCCGTTGTAGCAACCAGAAGGTCCGCAGTTCGACCTCCGGTAGCGGCGGATTTTTTAAAACAGAGATGGAAACTAATGAAAAGTAGTTCCTTTGCAACACTCTAAAGTAACTTTTAAGTCTTTCAAAATAAAGGACAGTCAATTTTCACTACTTCCGAATCAAAAGATGAACATCTTTTTACTTCTTTGTGTACTCTCTTTTTGCTGGGTTTTTATTAAATTCTACAATAAAAAATTTCTTTGGGCATTGCCTAGTGTGCATACTTTTATCAGACCCCTACCTTGAAACCATATTTACAAACATTTGTAAATAAAGAAAATACAGATACTCAACAACAAAGAAATATAGAGACTAAATGAGAAAATCTAAAGTATCAGTTCGAGTAGCACAAGGATAACAATTGTTGAACACTTTACGTGTATTAAACCGGGTGGAAAAACGGTTTTCCTTACCTAAAATGATCGTTTGTTTCATAAATACCCAAAAAGTGGATACACAAAAACGTGATTTTTAGAGGTTATGTAAGATCGATTTAACTGCGCGATGTTAAAAGATATAGCCGAAATATAGGGTGGCCATTTAACATTTTAAATTAAAAAAGTACTGTTTTTTTAATTCCTGGTTTTATTGGAATACAATATCATTTAATAATGGAAGACAATGTCATTCATATGACTACTATGACTGGCTCGGCAATACGTCATCCGATCAACCCAACTTTTCAGTGCAGCTCAAAATCCACACCAAACAGTGACTCGTTGTGGATGTATTGGCTTCTCAATAGTCACGTTGAACCTCATATGCGGCAATTTTGATTATTGACAAAGACACCGAGATGAAAATGAGCTTCGTGAAGACTGAGGTCAAAGTAATCGTTATAAAATTATACTATACCCTATACTTTATGGGTAGACAGAATACAAACCAAGATTTAATTTATTCTCTCTCACAAAACGACCCGGTTTAATGTACATATGTAAAATAGAAATTAGGCCTAGATTTGAGTGTGTGCGTCGTTGCATGTTTTTGGTAGTGGCATGAATGTGGCCAAGATGTAATATGAGATTGAATGTTTCTATTGCTTTTGTTGTTGTTGTTGTTGCTGCTGTTATTTATCCATAACCATAGAATGCATACAAATTATGCCAGAAATGCTTCCTTCGCCTGTTTCTCCTTTTCCGCTCTCCATCTGTCTCCCACTCACCCACTATCTCTCGCTCTCTCTCTCTCTTCCTCTCTGACAAATCCGAATGATAAAATATCCCTTTTCAAGTGCAACTGCACACACACCGACCCGAGTGACATCATGAAGTTCTCTGGCACTTTAAATAAATTTGATATGGTAACATCTGGCGCCAGTAAATAACCGGATGAATCAATTTTGTCCTCAGCCTCCCACCGCCACCACCAACACACAAGGACGATTGTGTGTATGGGTATGTATTTGAGTTTACATAAAACGGAAAATTTTGTGGCTTTTATTATGGAATACTTCACAATGATTGGCTGTTTGTTCTGGTTTGCTGGTAAGTACCAAAGTGTCGCATCACATCCTTCCACACGGCATCCATTCATTCATTCATTCACTCACTCAGTCAGTCATGGCCACAGCCACATCATCCATCCATCCCTACAGTAGCCCATCCCGCCACCACCCCCCAGCTGAACGAGCTCATTTCAAATGGCCATGCGATTTGCATCGGTAGACTCGTAAATATCGGTATGAGTACGCTCGGTGCACTCTGATTGCAACAGTGGAGATGTTCGTAGTCCGTTGCATTGGCATTGCTGGCATTAGTGGCTATGTTGGGGGTTGTGCATGTGTTGGGGAAAGTGAGTATATGGTTGTTGGTATTTAATAGTACAATTATTGAGCTGATATACAACATAAATTAATTATTTTATTGCATTAGATAACATTATGATGTGCCAATGAATATGTTTGCACAGCTGCTGCAGTTGGGCATTCAACACCAGTACCAACACCAATGCACACGCACACACACAAATACACACCACTATGACCATAATAATAGTTAGATATCTGTCTATACATATCGTCATGCATTTAAATGAAGCGTATTAAAAACAAATCACTTTTGGCGTAGGTTGGTTGGCTTCAATGCCGGACTAAGGGCTATAATCAGCTCGCCACACCGGCATAGGAGGATATTCAATCTCGTGAATTATTTGCCGGCAGTTTGGCGGAAAAGGAATTTAAGTGAATAACAAGGTATGTTTAAAATTAAGCTGCACTGAAAGAAATTGAACATTAAGTAATACATCAATGAAATAGTTTAATTAATGAACTAACATTGATGCTAAGTAATGTTTTTTGAATGAATTATTTCATTAACATTATTTTTAATGAATTATAGTGACAATAACGACAATTTTCTACTTATTTTATTTGACCTGAACAGGACCATATACATATGAAAATGGAGATTGTATGTAGAACAAGTAAAAACGGCGTAAAGTTCGGCCGGGCCGAACTTTATATACCCTCCACCATGGATTGAATTCCACAGAGGTTGTCGGTTTTCGTAGAAGTGCAGTAATATTACAGGAAAATATAATTTTTTTAATGTAGCCAAACCAAAACAAATACAAATATTGAAAAATTAATTTTATAAATAAATATAATATTTTAATTATTTCAAACCACGCTTATAAGGTAATGCTACCAATACGTCAATGCAAAAAATAAATATTCTTATATTTATATTTTCAAAGCCATAAATATTGGTAGATAGTGGGTGCTACAGTTGGTTGTATTTCCATTCTATTTGTATTCCAAAAGTACAAATTTGGAAAATCCATTATCAGACGTACATAGTGCCAAATAACGTATCTTCACGATTCAATCAATTTTTGCCGTAAAAGAAAAAGTACGAATTTGGAAAAAAAAATTCATTTTTCGTGTCTATGCAGTCAGAGGAATGTATACACCGAATTCCATGATTCCATTTGGTTGGTACAATTTTCTTTAAATTGAGCTTAACACGTTATACTTGAATTGGAAGAACCTATTGTCTAAGTGGGTCACATCATTCCATGTTTGGATATAGCCCCGATACAAATATTCTTCTCGATTTGACAAATTGTTTTCAATTTTTAACCGAATTGAATTGTTTTCGGATAGAATGTGGAGTGTGTATAGACAGTCCCGCCCGACTTTAGCCTTTCCTTACATGTTTACTATTACCTCTCTAGAATTCACATTTTACATCAGAAGTTGATAACATTTTGCAGATCATGTTCTTTTTCAACTTGGAATTCCTACTAAGAAAGTCAAATATATGGCTCCATATTTGGGAAGAAAATGTCGCAGCTGTAGTGTTAATGATAACCATCAATTATCGATTCGTCGCCGTTCGCAGCAATTGGGCCTCAGTCAAGGTCAACATTTGCATGAAATAATCTTCAAACATTAAATTATATGGACCATACTATCGACTCAAATAAAGATTTCATGCATTTTTCTGAATTTTATGTGTTTTTTTAACTTTCCTATAGCTTTAAAAAAATTATCAATATTGTGAACGTTGTTCAAAATAACTTCATCAAAAGCGGGAAGTATGTTGTTGTCACACAGGAAGAGGGTTCATTGACCCAAGAACAACATTAAACACATCTAAAACAAAAACAAACAAAGAAACAAAAAATTAAAAAGTATATGATAAATTTTGTCTCTTTAGAATAAAAACTGTAAAAAGGGGATCTTTTATGGAAAAATAATCACATTAACCCTACCTACATGAGCTATCAGGAGCTGCTGTTTTTCGTTACCCACTCTAGTGTACCTGCGAACGTACATGTGCACATAAATATGTCTAGGCCAGTGTGTTTGTGTTGGTATTTCGGCATGCCTGTGTAAATGAGAACAAATGAATTGTCCTGTTTCGTTTTACGTTTCTCGTTTTTTTGCAAATGAATTTTCAGGATATTTTATGGTGCGTAAATAAATATATTAGTGCAGTAAGTCATTTATTTAAATACAATACAATTATTTTCGTTTGGCGAAAGCCTTAGTTGGATGTCATTGTAAATTTGCCGAGGGCAGAATTGGGGGAAACATTTGAAAATTCAAAAAGTTGTCAAACACAAGTATGTCATTTAACATCAGCTAATGTTTATAGAATTAATTTTGTGTTTTCTGTTTAAATATTTTAACGCATTTAGCTGACTCCCACGGGAACGTGACACGATGCTCACTAGACAATCATTTACACAATGATAGATTACATAGATATTAAGGTTATGTGCTTAAGACACCTCTTATTTTCATCACTATATTGGGCGAAATCCTGACTCAAACTCAAACATTCAGAAGGAAGGTATGTATTCATGGGGAATAAGTCAACATCTCGAAGATCTAGAATGTACAAAAGTAAATCAACACTTATCACAACGAGCAGCAAAACGATTTTTTTTGCAAACGATTTGGGTTTTATTAAATTCATTTCAGCCTTACGCAATATAAAATATCTTAAATCTAACAGTGGTAAATTTGATTAAAATCGGTTAATTTATGTAGTTTTTTGTAGAATAGCAAGTCTTTTATTTGTGTGACCTAATAGTCGAACAATAAAAAAATAAAACAAGTAAGGAAAGGCTAAAGTCGGGCGGGGCCGACTATATGATACACTCCACTTTCTATCCGAATACAATTATATTCGGTAAAAAAGTGAAAACGGGAAGGATTTTTGTATGTTTCCTAATCATAGGCTGATATGACCTGACCTAACTTGTCAAATCGAGAAGAATATTTGTATCGGTGCTATGTCCAAACATGGGATGAAGTGACCCACCATCACAATAGGTTCTTTCAGTTCAGTATAAAGTGTTATGCTCAATTTGAAGAGATTCGGTAAAAAGTCAAATCGAGAATCAACATTGTGTGGCAGCTATATATAAATCTGATCCGATCTGACCCATTTTCACCACAAGTGTTCCTAGTTTAAATATAAGATGTTTTGCCAAATTTCAAGACAATCTGACTAAATATGTGGTTTTTAGAGCGGAAATTGTGGTTTGGAACGAAATTTGTATGGACTAAATCTGAACCGATTTTCTTCAAATTAAATAGCGTTCGTCTTGTACCGAAAAACTTCGTTGTGCAAAGTTTTATTTGGTTCTGTGTACAATTACGACCTGTATCGTGATTACAAAAATAGATGGACAGACAGACGGACATTGTTAAATCGATTCAAAAAGTGATTCTAAGTTGATCGGTATAATTAAAAATGGACCTATCTTACTTACATTTGGGTGTTACAAACAAATGTACAAATACAAAATACTCTCGTGGAGTGTATAAAAATCTGTTACAATATGTCTTCTCTACAGTAGAAGTAATTTGTTTGAAACATATATATAAATCTGAACCGATTTTACTCATAGTCACCAGATTTGGTTCTAGTACAAATATAAGGTGTTATGCCAAATTTGAAGATAATCTGTCAAAACATATGGTTTCGACATCAGAAAACGTCAAATCAAGAGCGATATATGTACGGCAGCTATTTATACATCTGAACCAATCAGGCCCTCATTTACCACAGATGGTTCTAGTTTGACCATCTTTCCGCTCTGGAAACCACATATTTTAACAGATTGTCTTCAAAGTGACCATAACGCGTTACTTGATCTGGAAGCATTCCATGTTTAAATATATATCCCCGATACAAATATTCTTCTCGATTTGGCAAATTGGGTCAGGTTAAAGCAGTCTATAATTAGGACACATACAAAAATCCTTCCGGTTTTCACTTGAACAAAATTGAATTGTATTCAGATAGAAAGTGGAGTGTATCATATAGTCGGTCCCGCCCTTCTTTAACCTTTCCTTATTTTGTGATCGTTTTTATACCCTCCATCTGCAGGATGGGGGTATATTCACTTTGTCATTCCGTTTGTAACACCTTGAAATATTCATCGGAGACACCATAAAGTATATATATTCTGGGTCGTGGTAAAATTCTAGGACGATATAGCCATGTCCGTCTGTCCGTCTGTCTGTCTGTCTGTTGAAAGCACGATAGCGGCCGAACGAAATGAGCTAGGAGGTTCAAATTTTTCCTAAATGTGTCTTATGGTTGTAGATCGGTTGGGATTGAAAGTGGGCGAAATCGGCCCAGAGGGAAAAATTTTTCCCTCACAAGGACTGAAAATACCCCTAATATTTAGAGTAGTTCAGCATGTTTTTTGAACATATTAGCTTGTATTTACTTGATATTTGCAATGCGCATTCCCTTTATAGCATAAAAGGGCACCATAGAGTGATTTTTATTTGTAGGAGGCGAAATGGGACAAAAAGGGATAAAAATGGTACCTATCAAACGACAAAAGATAGAAACACGAAATTTGGCGTGTACATTCCTCCAATAGAGTAGATACATAATATAAAAGTATTTTTTCTAAATTCGTACATTTAAGGGGTTAAATGGGGATAGAGGGATAAAAATAGTACCTACCAAAGGACCGCAGCTAAAATCATAAAATTCGGAGTATACATTTCTCTAACTGCGTAGACGCGAAAAATAAAAAAGTTCTTTCCAAATTCGTACTTTCAAGGGATACAATGGCTACAGGGGATAAAAATAGTACCAACTAAACGAATACAGCTAGAATAATGAAAATCGGTGTGTACATCCCTCTAATTATGTAGGTACGTAAAATAAACAGAATTAGTCGTACTCTTGAGGGGGCAAAATTGGAAAAAGGGGATAAAAATGGTACCAACAAAATGGCCGCTGATGGAATTCGGTGTATACATTCCTCCGACTGCATAGACACGTAAAATATTTGTTTACAAATTCGTACTTTATTTTGTTGCTTTTACGACAAAAAAATGGTAGAATCATGAAGTTGTCTTATACTGCGTACGTGAGAGATAAGGTATTTTCAAAATTTATACTTTTGAAATTAAAATAGGATGGAAATACAACCAACCAAACGACTGTAGCTGAAAATACGCTCTCTATCCCCAAATATTTAGGGTATTTATGATTGCTTCCTTATAAAGAGTGATTTTTTTGAGGTTAGGATTTTCATGCATTAGTATTTGACAGATCACGTGGGATTTCAGACATGGTGTCAAAGAGAAAGATGCTCAGTATGCTTTGACATTTCATCATGAATCGTCTTACAAACGAACAACGCTTGCAAATTATTGAATTTTATTATCAAAATGCGTGCTCTGTTAAGAAAGTTCATTGCGCGCTTCCATTTTATGGTCAGTTTAATCGACCCACTGAAGCGGCTATTCGGGCTATTGTGACTAAATTTCGCACCAAATTTACATTGTTGGACATTAAACCACCAACACGCTTACGTAGAGTGCGAACTGAAGAAAATATCGCAGCTGTATCGGCCAGTGTTAATGATGACCACCAATTTTCGATTCGTCGCCGTTCGCACCAATTAGGTCTCTGTTACTCAAAAACGTGGAAATGCCAAAATTGGACTAAGCGGATGGACCACCTAAGACGCAGCCGCGGTCAACATTTAAATGAAATTATCTTCAAAAAGTAAATGTCATGGACCAATCTAACGTTTCAAATAAAGAACCGATGAGATTTTGCAAATTTTATGCGTTTTTTTAAAAAAAAAAGTTATCAAGCTCTTAAAAAATCACCCTTTATTTGCTTTATGAATTGAAGTAGTATTTCCATTATATATATATACATAGTATAAAAATATTGGTAGCCTTGGCTTAATAATTAAATTTCTGATTTTCATACAGTTAAAATTTGTTGCGGACATTCCTCCTGTAGCTTGGAAGCACCACAAAGAAAATAAAAGTTTTAGCTTGAGAAATGGGACAAAAAGGGATAAAATATGGTACCAATGATACGACAACAGCCAGAATCATGAAATTCGACGTACACATCTCCCAATAATTCGTAGACACGTAAAATAGAGAGATTTTTCGAAATTCGTACTTTTAAGGGATATAATTAAAAAAGAGGGATAAATATGGGACCTACCAAACTGCTGAAGTTGAAATCATGATATTCGGTGTATACATTCTGACTATGAAGACTCGAAAAAAGTTTTTTTCGAAATTTGTACATTTGGTCGGGGAATGGGGCGAATCTGGGTATATGGGGAATATCTTTAAAATTATACTTTTCTTATCACTTTGTCTGTATCTGAAAATGCTTCTTTCTAATGGCGACTGACAATCGCCTAATATTTAGGCATGTTCACTTTCACAATTACAGCATTGTATTTATTTATAGTAGTAGATTTTAAACAGTGCGCATAAGTATACATTATAGTTTGAAATAGTAAACAAATATAGTAATGTGCATAAAAATATCACAATTTTCGTAATATGGTACTGTGCTTCTATGTAAAGTCGACATCCTTTAATCTGCTGGTAATACTGTGGAATGCACCCCGTGGTGGAGGGTATATAAGATTCGGCCCGGCCGAACTTAACGCCTTCTTACTTGTTCCCTTTTATTAATTTCCAAAGGATATAGATGTTTAATAATTTATTTTCGCATTTTTACCAGCCATACAATGTTTAAAATATTCAATGATAAATGATATTTTGACATTTTGAGCATCCTTGTTCCACCAGAGCATGGACAATGGACTATATCGTTTCAAAGCTGTTGCCAAGAGCTTTCCGATACCTAAGGTTTTAGAAACCGTTGATGCAACTTAAAGTAGTGCATGCAAGTTTGACGAATCATAAAATACAAACTAAAAAAAAATAAAATAAAAAAATAAAATTTTCTAATATAGGTTTTACAGTTGTTTCAACTTAAAAATTCTAGTTTGCATATATTTATATAAAAAAGACTCAACTATATTTTTTTTGCAAATCGATATTTTTGTTTAGTTGTAGCGTTTTGTTAAAACAAAACATGTAATGAAATGCGGGGCCGACTACAAACAAATGTACAAAGACATAATACTCTCGTGGAGTATATAAAAACCTCGATTTGCAAAAAAATCTTAGTTGAATATTTATACACTCCAAAAGGAAGGGAGATGACCAATTGTTAATTATACCGACTTAGAATCACTTTTTGAATCGATTTAGCAATGTCCGTCTGTCTGTCCATCTATTCTTGCAATCACGATACAGGTCGCCATTGTAGCCAGAACCAAAGAAACTTTGCACAACGAAGTTTTTCAGGACAAGGACGAACGCTTTTTAATTTGAAGAAAATCGGTTCAGATTTAGATATAGACCCCATACGATTTCACTCCCGATTTGACTTTTTTCACCCTATATACCACATATTACAACAGATTATCTTCAAAAATGGCAAAATATCTTGAAATATCTGTGGTGAAAATGTGTTAGATCGGTTCAGATTTATATATAGCCCCCATACAAATTTCGCTCCCGATTTGACTTTTCCGCTGTGGAAACCACATATTTTAACAGATCCTCTTCAAATTAGGCGAAATATCTTGAATTTAAACTATTAACACCTATGGTGAAAATAGGTCAGATCGGTTCAGATTTGTATATAGCTCCCATTCAAATTTCGCTCTCGATTTGACTTTTTCTGGTCTAGAAACCACATATATTTACAGATCCTCTTCAAATTTTGCAAAATGTCTTATATTTCCACTAGAAACACTCATAGTGAATATAGGTCAGATCGGTTCGGATTTATATATAGCCCCCTCACAAATTTCACTCCCGATTTCACTTTTTGGACTCTATAAACCACATATTTTTAGAGATCTTCTTCAAATCTTGCAAAATATCTCATATTTCATCTAGAAACACCCATGGTGAAAATGGGTCAGATCGGTTCAGATTTACATATAGCTCCCATACAAATTTTGCTCCCGGGTTCACTTTTTCCGCCCCAGAAACCACGTATTTTCACCAAATTTCTTCAAAACGAGTTTACTTGAACTGAAAGAACTTTTTGTGAAAGTTAGTCACTTCATTCCATGTTTGGATATAGCCCCGATACAAATATTTCTCTCGATTTGACAGATTGGGTCAGGTTATATTAGCCTATGATTAGGAAACATATTACATACGATTTGACTTTTTCCGCTCTAGAAAGGTCATATTGTACCCGATTTTCTTTAAAACTGGCACGACATCTTCTAATCCAAATATAAACACCTATGCTAAAAATGTGTAAAATCGGTTCAGATTTAGATATAGCCTCCATACAAATGTCGCTCCCGATTTGACTTTTTCCGCTCTAGAAACCACATATAGTACCCGATTTTGTTCAAATTTGGCTTAACGCCTTATTATCTAACTAGAAACACCTGTGGCGAATGCGGGTAAGATCGGTTCAGATTTAGATATAGCCCCCCATACAAATGTCGCTCCCGATTTCACTCTTTCCGCTTTAGAAACCGCATATTGTTCCCGATTTTCTTTAAAATTGGCACGACATCTTCTAATCCAAATATAAACACCTATGCTGAAAGTGTGTAAGATCGGTTCAGATTTATATATAGCACCCATACAAATGTCGCTCCCGATTTCACTCTTTCCGCTTTAGAAACCATATGTTGCACTCCATTTTCTTTAAATTTGGCACGACATCTTATAATCCAACTTTAGAAAGACCTATGCTGAAAAAGGGGTAAGATCGGTTCAGACTAAGGGCTACGTCCGACCTTTCCTTACTTGTCTTAGAATTAAAACAGGATGGAAATACAACCAACCAAATAGGAATGCTGAAAATGCACCCATTATCCCTAAATATTTAAACTTTTACGAAGATTGCTGCCTTATATTTACTTTTTAAACTTGAAGTCTCTCCTTACAAGCGTGGTATAAAATAACAAGTAAAAACGGCGTTAAGTTCGGCCGGGCCGAACTTTATATACCCTCCACCATGGATCGCATTCCACAGAGGATGTCGATTTTCGTAGATGTGCAGTAATATTACAGGAAGATATATTCTTTTTATGGCAAACCAAAACCAATACAAATATTGAAAAAAATAATTTTATAAATAAATATAATATTTTTATTATTTCAAGCCACGCTTATAAGACAATGCTACCAATACGTCAATTCAAAATATAAATGTTCTTATATTTGTATTTTCAAAAAGCTTAAATACAATAACTATTGTTGGATAGTGGGTGCTACAGTTGGTTGTATTTCAATTCTATTTTAATTCCAAAAGTACAAATTTTGAAAATCCATTATCAGACGTACATTGTGCAAAATAACCTAA